>LUCH01001786.1:0-90310 GCA_013368495.1 Paragonimus heterotremus
AACCTAGATGTCGCTTTGCTTGTACCCTAACCCGTTCTAAACCTGAACAGTTTTGTAACTGTTTCGTGGTTTGGAGTTTTGAAAAGAGAAGTCAGAAACAGTATTTCGGACAATGTATCTCTCGAGCATATTTCGCTGTATCTCATCAGGTACATACTGCAGTCCGTGAGTTTGTAGAGCAAAGTTCAGTGGGCATTGTGGAGCTAAACAACAAAACCAACAACCATACAAATACACACACACACATCCATCCATATCAGCGGATGGTAACTGATGTGTATGGATCTGTGTTTGTGTGGTTGTGTGGTTGTTGGTTTTGTTGTTTAGCTTCACAATGCCCACTGAACTTTGCTCTACAAACTCCTGGACTGCAGTATGTACCTGATGAGATACAGCGAAATATGCTCGAGAGATACATTGTCCGAAATACTGCTTCTGACTTCTCTGTTCAAATATGTTACGGGAAAGGTTGCTTTGAGTGTGGAGTTTTGCCAGTTTAACTCATCTGTAGTGGACACCAGTAAGGAAATCTACCCTAGCATAAATCGTGCTGTGATAATATTTTGTCTGTTCTATTCAGAGACTAGTCTCGTCAGTTTTTGGCTTGTGTGTGTTATTAGACACGAGCTTGAAATCTAGTGTTAATTATACAACATGTGAAACAAATAACAGGAACTTGAAGTTGACTCGGTTGGCAGCTGCGGTCGGTGTTTGTCTCAGTTTCAATAACGCCAGTAGAACACTATTATCTTCAACAGTACTCGCAGGAAGTATGCATAAACTTAGTCTGTTTAAAACTCATACATGGAGTAATAATGTTACAGATCAAGTTAGCAGGAATGGTGTACACTAGATGGCCAGACAGAAGCTCTCGACATTTACACTGGTTTTCAAGCCCCGTTAAGACTGGGGTGAACAACTAAACGTACTCACCGGTGACTCGTGGACAACGAACTTCAACATCTAGCGTCAATATTTCAACATTGAATTGCATCGCGCACACATGCTGGATTAAGCGTAGCTATTACGCAGTGGTCTTGTGCCTCTAGTGCATTTAATCCTTTAGACATCTACTGCATAGGCTACGGTACCTCGTAAAACGTAGACTTCTTTTCAGAACACATTCCGGTACATTTCCATGAAACATTTTTGCCGGTATGCGAGCAATGCGAATGAGGAGATTCAGTTAAAATAATTCTAACAGTTAGAACTTCTCCAAGCTGCTGTGTTGTAGCGGCCATCTGGCTGGTCACGGATAGTTTGTTCTATCTAGTTAATCCGTATCGGCAATATGCATATCGGGGGAATCGGATCCACGACATATGAACCAATAGAGTCACATCCATTTACTAATTAGACTTTAGCTACGTAGCTTACCTTTTTCATTGTCTGAAGGAAGTGAGGCAAACAATTAGAAATAGTAACGAGTACACTTTTCAGCAGTCTTATTGACCATAATAAAGTAGTTTGTTTGACAAGAATTTGGACAGTCACTAAGCAGATAGCTCAGTGGTGGTAGATTTCATTCGCCAGAATACCCGTTGATTTAAAGGTCAAACTAGGTTGAACGAGGTTTGCACAATTTCCGTGATGGTCACTGAGACCAAACACTCACTAAAACGTTTCAATCCTAACGGTCCTATGTAACAATTTTCTTGGGTAGTTGGCATCATCAGGTGGACGATACAACCCGGTAGAAAGTCAGTCTTGAAATCATCATGGTTCACATTCACTTGACCAACACTCTTATCTCCTCTGTTACCACAGGCGATACTTGGAACCCGATAGCATGGTGAATTTCGAATCCAATACTTCACGAAAATTGCTCCAATTTAAACCTGCTAATCTTCTTCTGATGAGTTAGATCAAAATCTGGTGTACTTGCGTGAAAGCGTGGAAATGATACTAACGCCCATGAGATGGTCCAGAGTTTAGCTTAAACCGTTCGTGTCAGCGTAAATATTATATAAGCAGTTGATAAGTTATCAGTGTGCAAAAACACACGTTGAATCTGCTATGTTCAGACAGAAGAAATCTATCATATTTTCATTTACATTAGTGAAATTATTGGACTTATGGACAATGTGGTTCATCACGCGCACACATTAGTTTTATTTGTGATCAATAGCGAGTTCCATTAAAGTCACCATATGCAATAATATGCTGCCCGATGTAGCACCATTATGGAAAATGTACAAACCAGTGACACAACACCAGTTTCTTAGTAACAAACAGAGCAGTCGGTTTCGGCCAATCATTCAAGCGTATGACGTCTGCAATATGCGTAATGCCAACTTTTATTGTAAAGTCTCATTAAACATCTCGAACAGTAGTGTTGAATCCGATCAAAGACCCTTCAAAGATCACACAAATTGATTAGGTATTTATGAATGCTGTTGATTGTTTGTTATAAGGAAATGACCGCCACAGCCAGTTATTTTTTTCCTTCAGTGGAGTTTCTTTTCAACCGTGCACCACTGTTTTACCAAGGTTTACTTGGGTGATTTGTCTTTGAGTACGCAGCACATACACGGATCTAAGAATGGCAGTAAATGTTAAACTATACCGCATCTACTATCTTGAAACAGGAAAAAAGTTTGGTATTTGTAAACATTTTGACAAATTGACCAGTGGTTCTAAAGTACATTGTGCTTGGGGCTTATCAAAAATACCAGGGGAAACGAACAGGCTTCAAGGATATCGTGTTACACAAGAAGAGTGCATCATTATGTGACTTGAGTAAATGTGTTATTGTCACTACTTACCGACTAGTTTGGGCTCATGTTCGTTCGTGTCTTTCTTTTTATAAGAGTTGTGCAAAGTTTGTGATAACGGAGATCGTTACTATCGGTTTTTATCCACAGTGCTAACATTACAAAGCATGTAACTATGCTAGGATCTTCATAAACGATTTGAGTTTGTCTGATAGTACGTGAGAGGCCGAATTGACCATTGACGCTGGAAACGTTACAAACCACCAAGATTCCTTAGCTTTCACCAGTATCAATTGACAGTAAGTGATCGAAACACATTATTGTAGTTAGATGCGTCTTACAGCGCTCTTTGATGTAACTCACGAGATACACGTACTCGCACCCAAAACAATTTCCGCTTGTGCAAACCATACTGATCTACTGGGAAAAGCGGTATCTTTCATGGCTCGAGTAGTTAGTTCAGATATTTCGTTCTCCCAGTTTGGCATTTAGACTGCAAACGTTCAACTATCGGACAATAAATCTGGAGCAATATCTTTCGAAATAAGCAAGCAGACTATCGGCTTCGTTTAGTTACAGATGTTTGGATCACATTGCATCTTTACAACACCTATTTTCATGTAGTGTTCCCTAAATTCTCTTCAGCTGAAACTGTTTTTGGCTGTAAACCGAACACACGTGTTCATAAACAGCCGTTTGCATCCATTGGACAGCCTTGAACATGTTAAACATAGTACGCCTCGTCTTGTCCTCCCATTTTGCCATCAGACAATTTCCGTTTTTGTTGATCAGACACTACAGTCAATACAAAACGTTAGTGGTTATTTATTTTGCCTGCCCTGACAACACCAGTAAAAACACCACTCCCAGCTGGGTTTCTAGAATTATAGTATAAAATTTACCTATCCCGGTGAACGGTACAAATCCAATATGCCTAGTGATGAAGTAGTTGTTGTGCCTCTGTCCCAGATCTCTTCCGGACAGTATTGTAATTTGGACGTTGTTCTCAAATTTACTGCTCGAGACAAGATCAGTGCAAAGATTCTCAACAAGGCTTTAACCTGAATTTTGTCTCTTTGAATGTAAGTTCGTTGTGGGTGATCGGTTTGAACAAGTTCCCGTGATGACGTCAAAAAGAATACCAAAGTGGTAGAAGTAATCCCCAACGTGTTTAGTCGAGGACTTTTTCAACTCACGATGAAACTTCTTGTGACTAAAACGGATTGAGTGTTAAACACAGGTAATAATTAGATTGATTCGACCACTATCACCAATGCCTATATATATTCCCAAAAGTAAGAAAAACAAAATCCCTGACGTTGCGGTACTCTTTAAACAAGCCCAATACTGTTAAAATACTACTGGAAACAGTTTCTGTAAGACAGCACAGTTGTTCACTTTATTTCAAAAAGTGAACGTTTGACAGTTCTGGCAGAATCGTAACTATTCTTATGTCCAACACACATTTTGACATTAGTTTAGAAAGTACTTGACTACAAAACTTGTTGTTTTATTACGCAAGGGGGAAGGTGATATGAAAGGTATTATCGAGTCGTGATCAAGAAACAACAAACATCTACACCAAAACCTGACCAAATTGATATATGCCGCAGAACGAACACAGTTAATGATTAATTGGAGCTGAATGGGATACATCATCAGGGTCAGCTTGAACTGGACTAAACTAAATACAAATTTCACTTAGTATTATAATAGTATTTTTAAGTAACTCTATTCTGGCCGTGTCATTTTTCGACCAGAGACTGCCTACAGGTTTTAGGCTAACACGCCCGCTAGGAGGCGTGTTGTTTTTAGCCGAGTCCTTAACTGAGTTTGTTCAACATGAAACTGTCTATGATCGATCGATATAACGGAGATTAGTCACGTCACGTTGTAGACTCCCTGATCTGTTGTATAGAAGAGCATCAATGCATGAACACAAAGCTTACTCAATCAACAGACACCAGTGTGGGATATGGTTAAATTGAACGATTGACATACGTTACTTCTGCTTATCTAGGCAGCAATGACAAGTGGTGGAGAGGTCGCGCAGATCTTTTTATTACGCCATCCGGTTTAAGCCACGTGGATTTGAAAGTATGAAATAGTAATCGAGATACGTTCATAAGAATACATCTGGGATCATGAGGTAAGAGGTAAGTAACGTATTGGACCACTCATGTGTACATACTTTTCCACCACTGCTCTTATTCAAGCGGTGATAATGACTAGAAATCACTCCATTCATTAGTTCAGTCAGATCAGTCCTGGTTGTTTGTTAACACCAGGTTCACTTATATCTTCCTAACCTATTTCCCATTATGGTTTGAGTTTGACAAGTAACCAATGAGCACTGCTAATTTAAGAGTCGTGCACTTGAGTACTGAGAACGCGATAAGTAGTAAAGGTAAATACTTGGATTAAAAGGTTCCTGCTGAGCAGGTCATTGGAGAACTTAATAGGTGTGAGAAAAATGTCCAAAGAATGAATAATGTTTAATGGAACTATTCCCATTAGCTCAAAGTAGTTGATCATATAAATAAATGCTATCGATTGGAACGGATATCACAGCATTTATTTACTTGTAACCAAACAACGGATTAGACATAGGGATGGAGTAATGTGCAATATGCCAACTTGCCTTTAATTAGTACTTCAGAACCGTAAACAGAACGGATATGAGAAAAACTACTGTGCGTTGTGCTGATGCTCATTATTAAGTAGTTCCTTAGGGTCCTCAATCAGTACAATATAAGAGTGGCGTTTAAAGCCACCAACACGTTAGGGAATAAGTTAGTCCACTTAAAGAACAAACGAACAGGCCTGGAGTAATCAGAATGTGTTTGCGAATTTAATGTGAGAATTGTCAAGCTTCGTACATTGGACAGACCGCCCGGCAACTGAAAGTACGCACTGTGGAACATGTAAGGTGTAGTGAGAAGCCTCCTACCAACACTCGGCAACTGCGGAAATAAAAACATGATTCAGCCATTGGTGCGCACGCGATCCTCAACCAACACCAAGTTGACTTCGACCATCCGACTGTGCTAGCACGTGGTTTCGGTAACCACAAAGAACGTCTACTGCCAGAAGCCTTGCTGATCGCTAATACACCGCAAGCGGTGAATCGATCAGATGGCCTGGAATTGTCAGTCGTTTGGCAGGATTTACTGGGTGGACAACAGTGACACCGTGCAGGTAAGGTTTACGGTACCCATGTAACCCACACCATCCCAAACAGTCTACCTGCATATAGACTAAAGGCACACATGCACATACAAACACGATAACTATCTATCCTTGTTTGTACCTGGGATCGACACGTGGTGACCTCAGGTGCACCTTGAACCCGTCCTACTGGTAGCCTATCTAAACGCCATATGTTAAACACACAAACACGTGACAGGTGATGAATACCTCACTTGAAGCATGTACAGTGTGAATTTTCTGATTTAAATCGCTTGATAAAGCTCTCCGAGAAGGTCGAAACGTTGCGAAACCGATAACTTTTTGGTTTTAACTCGTTGTGGCTTAACCAAGGAAAAACATAATAATTACCTCTAATTAGTATAGGAATTCATAACAACCCACCAACTGTGCCACACACAACTAATAAAATGCCACTCTACAGTTTTAAAAAATCGGTAGGTGCTGTTCGGCTAAACAAGTAGACCCTCCAGGGCGTTAAGAGAGGACAGATTTCTGTAAGAAGGTTCGTCTGCAGTTTAGAAGATTGGTTCGGCGTTACGCGTCTATCAATTCTGTCAGCTTTGTTCTGGAAATAGGACAAAATGCGATTTTGTTTAGGAGGTCCGAATGCTGAAGATTCTTCGGGAAACCACATTCATGTACACCTCACGTTTTAGTATCTTCAGTTAGCCACGCAAAACACTAAGGAATTTTCATCTAGGCTAGTTCTGTTAATCACGGTTCCATCCATTTTAAACTGAGTCTCCTGAAAGAAAATCCGTTCATGTATTCAGTGGGCATATGTGGTCCCCATTCATTGTTTCACACCAGCCTTAACACTAGGATTTCAGTCAATACTTGGTGGTGACTCCACAACCAGATCGAGGCCCCGATCCAGTCTTAACGATCTCACGTTATAAGCAGTCCATCGTTGTGTGGCCAATTCATTTTAACTTCCGCATGAAAATGTCATGGTCCATGGCAGTTCCATAAGTTCTATCCATTTTGGCGGAACCATTGTCGCTGACGAGGTATGGTCGGGCGCAAAAACAGCTTCTGTCAATTACCGTTAATTAGTAAAAGCAGATCTGTCGCGCTTTCAAGGTTCTAGCAACCGGTGTCAAACAACTTTGTAGATTGACCACGCATATCGCTGACAACCTTCACTTCAACTTTCTTGAGGGTTTGAAGTTGATAGCTATACACCAATGTCCACCTGACTAAGCATGGCTCTTTATATCTTCGTTATTTCAAAATCTACATCAAATGCAGGACAGTCTTCATGCTCATCTTTAGTCTCAAATGGCGACAAGCACATGTACTAGTTCAGTGTAGTTAACTAAACTCCTGTTTTACTCAGAGGAACTACTGACGATGGTGACTGTTACTTCTCTGATTCGGACTTGAGTGATCGACCAACTTGGACTCCAGGACGTTCAATCCGGGACATCTTCAATTAAGTAACATTTACTGACGCACCATTGGACGTTCGGTCTGACGATCCAACGACTTGCTCTCAGGTTTCAGCACGCTCTTTATCTTTGGATATGCTCCGAGGCCAGGCTTCGGCTTCGCCCTGGAACGAGCCAGGGTTCTGACCCGAGCTTACGGTTTCCTACTCTAAACTGCCACTCATAAATCAGCTTTTCACAAGTTTGGAGAAGAGCGTCTTTTGAATATCCGCCAACTCTGCTCCTACTCTGCTCCCATTGATGAAGAAGTCAAGTGGGTTCATTCGCGTCTACACTGAGGTTTTGACAAGGCGCAGTACCGCTTTGGGAAGCAGTTACTCGTCATTCCAGCTTCCCGAAGACATGTCTATTATGTCCATATGCAGAGGTTGTATTACCAAACGGGTCTTAACCGAATTGCATTTTTCAAGCGAATTATTGCCGGGATACTATGAACTACTCAAAATTATCGCCCATCGAGGCCTGTCACAGTATGCCCGGTCTCCTTTTTACACCGGAACTGCAACAACCACTTTCTAGGAAGTGATCAATACAATGACGACCGGCTTACAGAGCATGGCAGAGTACCCGAAATAAACAAAATTCCCGGATTATTCAACTACAGAACTCCCGGATTGATCAAATAAAGATCTCCAGGATCGTTTTACTGTGGCGGTTCGACGCATGTTCGAAACCAATGTTCAAATTTTGAGCAAGACTTACACATTAACTGTCTCAACACAATTTGTTCATTGGTTATCTCTTGTTCAATCGTGATACTGGCTCTTTACAAACCTTCTCTTCGAGCGCGTCACGTATTCACCAGTTACAGATATATAAACTGCGATTATTCGTCTTGAAGGACGAGCAAAATGTTTGTTGATTCAACTTGACATCATAGTCGTCTTAACGTGACAATGTTGCACACTATTATACATGAAAACATAGTCACTAACTGTGCAGTGATGTGGTATCGGCTCTGTCAAACCACTCCTCGAAGGTATATCAAGGTTTTTCTTATTCCGTACAGCCCCACGTCAAAGAATTTAAGATGCAAACGGTCAACGTCCATGTTTATGGTTCACGTGATAATATCCACCTGTATGAGTGACTCATGTGTGCAACAGTCAGACACGCAAGTGGATCAATAACAACCCTATTGTGATGTTTAAGCTGCAAATGAAGGTACTTAATTTCAAAAAGGAAAGGAACACGACCAGCTTTATGCAGAAAAGTATCTCTCCAAATGTAGACAAACGACGAAAATCAGAGGGATCGAACAGATTACGCGTTCAGGAGTATGTATAGATTAACGGCTAAAACGCGAAGTAGAGCGAGAATGAAAGTGATATTTTAAACACGTATGATTATTGCATTACCTTACTTTAATCCAAATAAGTTTGCAGAACAGCCTGATAGGCAGCGAACAGCAGTAGTCTAAGTATTTGCCGAAAATGACTTGCAATGCAACCCTCGCAGGTCTTTTTTGACGCTGGTTAAATCGGTAGATTTAACCGACCTAAAAGTCTACTCTATGCAAAGTTAATCCCTTATATATGTTTTGGAGGCGGGTCTTCCAAAATTATTTACACAAAGAGAATAACTCCACTGAATAAATTTGTGTACATCAATGGTGGTTACGATGTCTTAGAAACAATTAATTTTCTGTCTAATATCACAAACTAACCAGGATTATTCAGGTCTGCTTCCTGTCCATTGGTTTGAACAGCACCTGTTGTTCTAGTTTGTCCCGTTCACCCAGACTTGTCAACCCCGCATAGCCAAAGTGAGACAGCCGGCTTTTGTTTCTTAGATTACAGCACTAATGCGAGCTGCATCGATAAAAAAATGTTGTTCCCACCAACTGTCTTCTGCGTGTTAATTTTTTCTGGTTTGATCTCAACTATTACAGTTATATGGCTAACAGCCTTCCCAAAATCTCCAACGTTTGCATAATGCAAACCTCATAAATGTTTTAATTAAATCAAAATTATGCAAAAAATGTTCCGTTTAACTTCTAATATCCAGAGGTAATCTTTCTCTTCACCTTGTAAAATGGTTCCGCCGAACCTGTCATTTGGTCTGAGGCAGCGCTTTGTCAATTAGTAGAAAAAATCCATTAATTCTTTAAAGTCCGTTTCTCAAGTAGTCAACTGCAAGCATGTTTTGAGTGGGTATTTATACTTCTAAGTTCAAAACATAACTGGTTATACATTTCGCTCTGCAATATATTGAGGTCTTATCATAAACTGTGAAGTAACATGGTTAGTCTACGTTAAAAATGTTCTGACCAGTGTGTAAGGACCGTATGTTGTGCGACATACCTAAACTGATTTTAAACCTCTGTAATCGTTTTTGCGTTTTGAGAGCACATGCGTACTATAGGACCGGATATATCGCTTAATGTTATCCCCTCCTGGCCATGTGACCAAAGATTTTAAACTCCTCGCTGGGTCAAGGAGGCGATTATCTAACGGTAGTAATATTTATCATTCCAGTATAATTGAGCTTGTTTTGTCCGCACATTTTAAAGTGTGTGTAACCTCTACCTTCTGAAATATTGTCTGATTCCACTTTCTCCAACTAATCTCAGATTTTTATACACTGTTAATTAAGTGCAGTTAAAAATCCATATAATCCCGAATTTTATACCTACGGTTCTTGGATTTGTTGAAACAGATGGAACTGTTTCCGACCAAAGTTTGTAGCATAGTTCCCCGCGGAAATAAATTAATCTCTTTTACACATCTGTTCCAAACTAGACCGTGTAAAAGTTTAAGATCTATCTACTGTGGGGTAAAAAGCAAGTTGTTGCAATTACCTGGATGCAGATTAATTTAAGTAGGTTTGTAGACTGCTATAAACGCTTGTAGATTTAGTTGAATTATTTACTTAGAATTCGTAGAGTTGAAGGTAGTCACTTTATACGGTCGGCTCAGGTCTCCGTTGGTAGATCAACTACAACACTACATGTGTTAGAAACAACTTTTCTAATGAGGACAATCGGTAGAATTCTGCTGGTTGTAAGTAAGCAGGAGAATATTATAAACGAAATAATTATTGTAACTTATAGAAATCCACAAGGAGCTACGAACCTGGAAATAGTGTTTTATATCAACGAGTTTCGCGCTGTCGCTGAATACTTTGTTACAGTTTGCCGATATGATATACAACTCCATAACCGTACTCCTACATGCTATACTAATCGAAGAAACTGGACGCCCCATGAAACGCGGCAGCGTACCTTCGATGTGGTGGCTAATATCCCAATCTGCTTTCAGTTACTATGTTGTGATCCATTTTTTCACAGTATCAACAAACTCACCTTTCACTCAGTACACGTTGCAAGTTCTATGGAACTTTAGAAAAGACCTAATTGCGAAACATCTTGAATTCTGTTGGATTTGAACCAGTGACAGAAACAACATGTCAAAAACCGGCAAATGCTCTACCAGTTGAAATAGGAAGTTACGTCGGAAGCTCAGAAGTTTCACATTTGCACCTTGCCACCCCCAACCATAGGGGATCCACAAAATTATCCAGCCCACTGACTGCATAAGCAGGAGTTCTTGATCAGTTCACAATGGAATCCACCAACTTCACCGATGAGATTCAGAGGTCGGGCTTTTGGACTCTCGGCCTGACTTTGTAGCCCAGCTGGTAGAGCATTTGCCGGATTTCGACATGTTTTTATAGCCGACTCTTATCCAGCCGAAGTTCGGATTCTTCGCGTCTGAATCATCATACCTGCCGAATGACACGTCATTAATACAAAACAGAATACTGTAAAATCTGTTCCGGCCACTCTTCACTGATGTTGCTGGGATTGATGATGAAAGGAGTGCTTACAATTTTGAGACTGACGTCTGATAAATCTGTCATCTCTAGAATTACTCTTGTTTTGTAGGTATAAATCTCAAATTATCATGCCCCAGTATGTGGATGCACGGTATTACATGAATTCTGTGAACCAATTCTACAATGAATTCGATTCAGAGCGGCTTACATTGTAAAGGCCAAACAGACTATGTGTGAACTTGCTTGGTTACAGCAGTCACCGATTCACCGATACAGTTGTCTGAACCACTAAGCATCTTATGGAGTACACAATTCCCTTTACTACCACACATGGATTTGTTTTTCATATATGGCCACTGAATAAATAAACTCTGTCGGTTGCTTCAGCCGAACATTATGAACACAAGGCTTGGATAATTTAAAATTTAATCAAATATAGATATGGAACTGAACGAGTTGCGAATGAAGGCTGTCAGTATCAGTCCGTCTCTTCGACTAGTTTTGTTCCGCAATATATCAATCAGTAGTGACACACAGTAAATTCATTCGATCAGTTCACCGCGCAGATACAGACCAGTGACCCAAAACCTTAGATACATTTTGCTGCTACCCCATTCAAATTGTTTATGAACTCATTTCCATCTGGTAAACCATAACCTCAGCTTTCAAACAATGATGACACAAAAGCTACTGCGTTTTATTTTTTTTTTAGCTTGAGTAATAACGCCGACATAAGAGTCTTGACTAACCCTATGCGAAATCCGTGGCTTGCATACTTAAGTGAAACTATAAGCCCAAACAACATTTGAAAGTCACAATGAAAAGGTTTCAATGTTGTCGTACCAAATATTTCAGAATCCACAGGATCATCTCGTACTGCCTCTCAAGAAAAAAAAGGATGTATACGCCTGCAAAGTGAATTGCGGGAGTACAATTTTGTTTTACACATTTAAAGGACAGGCGCTTTTTATAAGTCAGGTTGAGGATAACCCAAGCGAACCTCATATGCTACAATAACAACAGCCGCATAGAGCAGTAATCGACAGTTTTGAGCATAGTCAATGTGGCCATGACCACGGTAGACGCAAAGTTTGTATGGAACTTAAGGTGAATTTAAGATAGCAATACCGCTTTCAGCAAACTTTGAAGGAAAAGTTTGATTAGTCCTATTTCTGAGTTTTCTCGTCGGAATTATTACTGATCTATGCTTCTGAGCTGTTCGATAAAACACTATTCATTTACAGAGAATAGCAAATCATATTGACTTGTGTGTAGTTCAAATGAGACGTTTGAGGTCTGAAGTGGAATTATCTAACAGAAACGCTTCCACTTACTTGTCAGTTACCTTGTTATCCGTCATCTAACTAACATTAAGTGTTCTTTTGCTTGTAAATGCGGCTATTTTAGACGAGCTGTTTACACAGAAATTTTTCTGTTACCAATCAGGGTTGGGTAGTTACAGCGGCCTGTCATCAGTTTCAATTGCACTGACTGGTTTGATAGCGGAAAGTACCATTCAAGCCACGCGTAATTCCACTCGGATACTGCTCATCTGTACAACAAAAGCAGAAGGCCTGTAAAAACCTGGTTAACTGTACACCAGTGGAGCTTGATAAGGTGGTTGTAAGCATTATTCACGGTCGAATAAAAACTACCATTTTTAATGAGGCGGATGTTAACAGTCTTTCGAACTGAAAGAAGCGTGTAATCCTAATCCCGTAAGCACATTTTTATTCAGTCAGACAGTGGGTGTCTGCCGGAAAATTCTGAACTCCCTAAAATCTGAGTTACTTTGCCGCTGGTAAATTGTACACTGATCTTATCAGTTGAGAGTGAGATCCGCCCAACCAGCTTACTTCGAAGTTTGTGGAAGATTCCGCTCAAAGCCAGCATCTTGTTGACTGAAACAGTTATGTTGATGTTTCACGCGAATTTGTTTCTTAAGGCCTCACACAACATCATCAAAGTCAACCATATTATTTGCTTATTAATAGGTTGAACCAAGCTTTATTCTAAAGAATACGGTTACCGGGTTACGGCCAATGGTTGGTTTCCTTATATGATCGGGAAAATAACGAATGGTTCACCACTTCAAGGAAATTACTTGAACCAGAAATTCTTCCACCTAAAGTGATTCTCGGAAATAGTTCGAATAACGCGCTTGGAAATTTCGGTGGGAAAGCTAAGGTAAAATTCACATGTAGGCAGTTGGAGGAAAAGATGCACATATAAGTCTAAATGGTTGAGTTGAACGATATAGCAACAGTAAATGACAAGCGCTCTCGTTGCCTAAGTGCGCGAATGGTTTGCTTACTTATAAGAAGTACTTCTGGCAAAGAATAGAGAGAGAAACTTGTGCATCTGACTGCATGCTGGGGAGGTATGTAGGGTTCTGAGACATCAGGTGCTACGTAAAGGTCATCAATACTGTCATTATCGTCAAGGACAACAATACCTCAGTGATTCTTACGGATGCTTACCTATCGTACAACTATGGGTAAAAAAGTAGGCCTCAGTCAGAAAAAAGGAATAAGGCAATGGGAAGGGATCTAACTACCCAAAGTAGCCGAGCCTTTATTCAAACATTCACCATTAGTGTGCATACACGTTGTAAACAAACAACCCAACTGTAAATGAAAATAAGACGCCATCAGTAAGTCAGTTTCCTTAGGGTTCTCACTGCCGAGCGTATTTAAGTGCACTCACGTCAAGGACAACTCAACTAAATGGGGCAACATTCACGTCGCTGAACCCGACTAGCCGACGTCACATCTGAAATCCCCATCCATCTACTCTGTGAGACACGACGCCCCTATCCATGGAGACGAACCAGATATGCGGTGACCAACCTCTTGGTAAACGACTTCACTACTCTACCCTGATCGTCTGTTCACCTCACACTTTACGCCAGACGGCTGTAGAATAGACAGAGTGCTGGTGTTGGCAGCTTACTAACTAGCATTCTTAGTACTTGGCCTAGCCACCCAATCTATGTAAACCTAGTGACTGAAAAAAAGAACCTGCATAGCAGTTACTACCAAATAACCGCATCTTAACCTCTTTGTTGTCCACCCTTTGGTGTCATCCAGTTCGAGCAATCGAACGCAGACATTTACGGCTAAATGTCTCAGGATGTTTCACAAATTCTGTCATGAGCGTCCAAGGTCTGGAGACGTATTGTGACAGCCATCAATGCCACCTTATATACTTGGCCCTCAAGCCTCACAACGATGTTACTCTGTCCAAAGAGGTATCCTAGTTAAGTGAATACTACGTCAGCCTCAGAGATACGCGCTCCTAGTTAATTTTGTGTGGCTTTCCAGGTATACAAACCTACAGTTCAAGACATCTGGCAAAGTGAAATTCGGTTATGACATTGATCCGTCGAGAATGCAATAATCAGTCGTTGAGCGCAAAATAACGACGTAAAGATCACCACGGAGGCTTGCAGATTCATTTCCGTCATACGATGTTGGTAGTGAGATGCAGCTGGTTGTACGGAGGAAAAATATGTCAGCGATAACAGAGATCGCTGTTCAGAGCATCCTCTTCGAAAACGCTTAATGGTCTGAACTAATAACTGCGTGCACCCGGCAAGTAAAGTCTAACAACTCATGCATTCCGCTTTTGCAATGATGTTTTGGACACTGAACAAAACAATTTCGACAGGCCGTATGGGTGACTGTCTATCCCGACTAGCATCCATAAACTTCTTTAATGTGTACTTTTACGCTGAAAAACGAAAAAAATATTCTGCAGGAAATGTGACTACTTATACATTCTGAGGCAACTGATCCAGGTTATTGTTGTCCGGCTGTTTTGAAGGTGGAAACTGAGAAGTCCTCTCAGGGCAATGTTGTCTCAGAAACTTGGGTCAAACATGGCCATTTTTAAGTACTGTGCCTTGGCTAATACTATTCCGACATGGATAGAACGTCATCCACAGCTGATCGCAACTGTCGCATTCCCATAGACTTTGCAGTTGACCCCTCTCTAAAAGCAGAAGCACTAGACTCGAGTTTCGCTCTGGTTAGAGCTCGTCAGTAGTGCATATCCTCGCCACTGCCGCCGGGACTAGAACCACGGCCACGCTGTTCATGAGGCAACCGTGTTTACCACTGAGCCAATGACCTCACGTTAGGCACTACCGAATTATCACATGTGAACGCTCAACCACATCCGATTGTGAGTAATGATCAGGTTATCCGATCGTCTGAAGAGGAGACACAGTAACTGTCCTATTACCTCCAGTGGTCGTCACGGTTGCCTCATAAAAGCGTGGCCGGAGTTCGATTCCGGTCAGTAGCAAGGATATGCATTACTATCCAGGTCTAGTAAGAGCAAGGCTGGAGTCTATTGCTCCTTATTGAAAGGGGCCGACTGGAAAGTCTATGGGAATGCGGCAGTTTCGGTCAATAATGGATGATGTTCCATCTGTATGAAAACAAAATCTTCTAATACTCATTAGTAATATTATCCCCGTTTTAAAAGGGGTTACACACTTTCTATGCTGTGTGTATCATTGGATCATTTTAATTCTTATCCGGTCGAAAATGTTCAACGCTATTGTCCAACGCAATGCGCCAGCAACATGTTAATGGAATCGCGACAGGTTTCACCCTGTCCATAGTCACAGGCATATTTATCAAATTGACATGTTGCTTTAAATACTGTTGTTGTTGTATTATCTCATGAATAAGATATTCAGGGGGTCCAACTGGATATTACAGTTTGGAGCCACCTGCAAAAGATGATTGTGAGCAAGATATACTAATGTAGCCATACAACTTTACGGGAAAAATATGGACCGGATGCAAGTTAACATTCGCGCTCCGTCAACAACAAATTTGTTCGTTTATTTTTCGGTCCGCTATTTCAAGAAATTTGAAACACTGCTATAGTGCACTGTGGACATAAGCTGTAGAAATACTCCTTAGATACTGGGACTCAAAACCAATATACTTACGCATACTACACTATGGAAGTACTTAATGTTTAACGGATTGCCTATAGAATACGCCTTTTTGCTTGTTGACTTGGTACGACGATTGCTTGTAATGTGATCAAACTATAACTCTGCAGTTGAACGGGGATTGGCGCATGTAATCGAATGTCACGTGCGGCATCAGCAAGATCTAGGTCGTTTTTAGCCCCAATGAGTGTCTGCTTCAAATTGAAGGACAGTCTTATTACTGTATCACAAACGTCATACATACAGGTAGGCGTTATCCGAGGACTATGAATCCAACCGCATAATTTTAAGACCGATGAATGAGTGATTATTATGTTTCGCAGTTTATGATAGTTTTATAAAGCTCAACCCAGTATTTGCCAAAATGTGCTTCAGCTGGGTTAGGCTGTGAGTTTCATTATGATATTTCCTATGTGTGATAAATTCATGGGCAAGCTTCTTCTGGTCAGTCTTCGTTTTTTTTTGTTTAAGGTATTAGGAACAGTGAGCAGTTTCGCCTGCGTGTAATGCACGATGGAACGAAGAAGAACGATTCTTTTATTGCAAGTTTCCTCGTTCTTTGCAAAACGTATTCACTTTCTGTCTAGTTTTATATTCTGGGTTATATATTGCTTCGGTCCACTGCTTTTATCAAGTAGCGTCCTTTCACATTGGGCTTATTTTGCCAGCGCCGATTTAAACGGTCTGTGATCACTTGGGTGCTGGATGCAAGTTGTCTGTGTTGTTCTTCACAATGTAATTTGTTAATTTACCCGGCAAAGTAACTAAGAATTCATTGTGTTTTATAGCACTGCTCATTAATGCATATATCTCAAGAGACAATCCAAACGAAAACATTCAATGAAACCGCTTCCCCAGGAAATCCGGTACAGGTCAGCCAACCATGCAAAATGTATCTAGACGTTAAACTGCAACTTGTGGTGTATGGTGATTTCAAAAGTGGGATTACTTCTCGCGGAAGATAAGAGTGAAGCAAGATGTCTGTGATATGCATTTTGCAAATGGTGTGAAGAGGCGTTGAAAAGATATTTTGTATATAAACTCTCAGTGAGAATCTAATGAATAGATTTTAGAATAAAAACTCTTTTTGTTACACATTTTGCGGCCGCATGCCAATTGCCAGATTCTAATATGTCATATAAAGCAGGAAAATATTCCAAACACCATTCAACCGAACTTATCGTCTGTTCACTGAGGTATCTACATCCTGCAAATAAGCAGCCGAGTTACAATTGACAAATTAATGACATCTACAATACTGCAGTTTATCTACAGCTTTCATTGGTCAACCGAACTAACAATACTCATTCTACAGACCACTCAGTTAAACAACGAGAATATTAGCGTCACTATATTCTGTTAATTAGCTCTCCCATTGAATATTTCATCTATAAGTCTTTAAGATTCCAGCTAACAGTTCCTTACCTACTGATACTGATATTTTTCAGCCTATAAGAAGAGCATCGCTTGTCCAATTTACATTTCAAGTTAGGCTGGGAAAAGGGGCACAAGTAAGGACAGCTGGCATAGTAAATATGGTACGTGACATAACATTTAAAATTGTCAACGTAAGTAACAGTTCTTCTACAATTATTGACATGCTTCAGTGATACAATGAAGACAGACCTAAAATTACAGTTTCAGGACAGATGATAATTCGGATTACACAAACAAAGTAAAACGTTCATATTAAATATCTCGTTGTGAGTAAATAACACGCGTTATTCATCACAGTGGACTTGTTGGCCATGAGTCAGGTCAGCAATACATTCACGTTTAGTGCATCATGAAATCTTATTGGTCAGTCTTTGACAGCCGGCGCTTTGCGCTTAATAACAACTGATTAGTACAAGTTGGCTAAAAGAATCATACACCAGCCGAATGGAACCGGACAATTGTTGTTTCATCTAATATTCGATTGATTGGAACAAACGAAGTGCCCGTATCTAGTAAGGTACGTTTTCTTGCCGTATTGATCATCTAATACTGTCTGTTTGTAATTTCCTGCAGCTTTGGCTAACGACAGTGTATTAAAAGAACCTTATGATATTGCATCCCTTCTTGTTCAAGGTCGGTGACTCACGAAGACGAACGTTTCAAGCGTAAGTTACTAAAATCAACGGAAATACGGGCTTTCCAGCATTGAGCTTGAAGTTTCTGAACGTCGTTCACATTGGACAACCGTCAGTTATTAAACGGACGCTGGTTTAACCAAGTTCATTACTGTCTTTATCAATGCTAATCATCAATGTGTATCCAGTAAGCTCATTTAAAATGAGATGACACAAGTGTTAAGTAAGCTTCAAGCGGCGAACTGACTAACCAACGGGGTATGCTGGACAATAAGTCCTGGAGCTTCGATTAACTATATTCATAGGCAACTTCCAGTCTGACTTTGAGGTGGACTAGCCTGCTTGATATTAACCATCGAAAATGTCCGTTGATTGAAAGCTATTGCAGTTAGTTAGTTGCTTCCACCAGGATGTAGGTTAGCCTCATTGTTGACAGAAAAATACACGCCTATGTGGTGACTATCTGAGGCGAACTATAAGTCGTTGCACTAGATGAGTAACAGATTAACAGAAGGACATATCGACCGAAACACAAGCCAGCATGGTCGAATCGCAGTGAAGTGCTCTGCAGTTGAAACAAATCTTAAAAACATAGTCTTTCCAAAACATGTACTTTTGTCTCTTTCTACAATTTCGAAGTAACCTGGCCACATAGTTTGAGATCAGAAGCGTTTGCTAGAATGGCACAT
Organism: Paragonimus heterotremus; assembly: GCA_013368495.1. Classification (NCBI taxonomy): domain Eukaryota; kingdom Metazoa; phylum Platyhelminthes; class Trematoda; order Plagiorchiida; family Troglotrematidae; genus Paragonimus; species Paragonimus heterotremus. Next base: position 18,886 of record LUCH01001786.1, read on the forward strand.
TTCCCTTCTGATCAATCAAAATGCCAACGTAAATGGCTGACCCATTGTTTGGAATTCAACTGTGAAATGTCAATCTCTTCACGAGTCGGGAATAAACTAAATGCCATCAGCTGGTCATATTCGTATGATTTGTATTGTTTATGAATTTTTAAATAAACTGTAATTCTAAAGATGCAAACATATGAATAATCCACTGAGCGGTTGATTAAAAAAATGGTCCCGAACTTCTTTCAGCCTTTCAATGACCAAAATAATAAGCAAGATGAATGCATACGTTTGTTTGTTTTTTCTCGACAAAAATGTCAGCCAAGTAGAAAACCATATTAACTGTTGAAGTTTATTATGCGATCTAAAAACTGAGGGTTTTCTTAGACAACTTCAGAAAACTTGTTTCATCATAAATAATGGTTTTCATATGACGTATTTGCGAGAAAGTGATTGAAAATCAACACTAATCTCGGGATGGTTAGTACGGTTGTTTCTGTTTGCAAACTGCCGGCTTGTTAGACCGCTCAAAGGTGAATTTATATAAGTAGATACAGCATTTCACATGTATGACATCTTTTACGTTGAAGTACACTATGTAAAGCCCAATTAAAGTTGAGTGGGTATGACCGCAGAATGAATCAAATTTTGTTGCTACATCAACCGCCCACATGAATATTTCCAAAATATTTTCAAAAGTTGGCTGGCTGAAAAGAACAAGCCTGTATAGACAGATAACAACTGAACATGAATAGTTGTGAATATATTTGTGGCAAACGTTTAAGGTTTGTTAGAAAATCGCTTAGCTTAGTCACAAAACACCAGCGGCACTGAATTTCTTTTATAGAATTTATGAACTATGTTAACTCGAAATCTTCTTTACTACTTATAGCAAAACAAACGTATCTTTCAGGTATTCATTGAAGTCAGTATAATCCCTTGGAGAGGCTGGTGAGTAGTTTGGTTTACTTTTCATTGACAGTTGTATTTGAAAAGCTACTCAAACTCAATTTGGAAAATAATCCACATATTTGGTGACTCACAGCCATCCTGAACATATTATCGAGGAAAGATCGAACGGTAAAAGTTTTACTCCATTAACGCAATGGCACTTGTTATCCACCACTACAATTCACTCAGCAGATACCTATCATACTTTAGAAGAAACCCGTTTGCGAAAAATCTTAACTTCGGCTGAAATCGAACCGCTGACAGAAACAACGTATTCACGTCGCTGGTTCGAATCCAGCCGAGGTCTGGATTTCTTGCAAATGATTATCTTCTAAATTATCACATCTGTCAAACTACTTATCAAGTATCATACTCACAGGCCAGCCGGTTTGCATATATTCCTGTATTCTCTTGTTTTTTGTCAGCTGCTAGTTTTCATATGTAAATCGCGTTAGCATACTGTCTTACGGCGATAACGTTTTTGCATGCGAGCAATAGCCAGCTGTTCTATTCAGATGTGAGTTTCTCTCCTATCACCCGAGGAAATAGAGGTCACGTTTAGGAGCCATCTAACTAGCTCTGTCACCCCATCAACACTGAACAGAGAACAAGACAGTTTGCCCTTCGTTTTTGGTGCACAACATCATGAATCGATCACTTCGGTTGCAGGAATCCCGGAAGAATACACAATGCACAAGGTAACCAGACGGCGCTTGTTACTAGAACATCAGGTAAAAGACGCTAGTTTTTTTAGAAACGCTCGCCCAACATCCATCCGCCCATGACACAAAACCTGTGGAGTTCATACAATTTGGTCAAAAATCTCGCAACGGCCTCTTGCTAAGAGCCTTCTATTCGAACCGCCCGGTACGAAGTCGGGGCAAGGAATAACACACTTGGGGTTAGTTTAGCTGAAGAATCCACAAAAAGGACGCCGTTTTATCTGGAAATCACAGCAGGCCCACGCACAACAGATTACGCGTAAACGATGTTGGTTAATCACAACCAACTTTACAATACGAGACGTTCACTGTACTGTTTCCTGATGTTCACATGCTCAACAGCGCCTTGTGTATAATGTATCAGTCTGTTCAAGCATCCTATCTACCATGTCACTTGTTTGGTTCTTCTCTTATATCACCATGTCTGGTTAGAAAGTCACAACATCAATGACGTAGTCGGGGAAAAACAGTCCCAAATATACCAGTGTCCACTGTACAGGCCTGAACGATATCCTACTTCATAAACCAACAGGACTTGTTTAATTCATTTCAGCACTGTGTATTATCCCTCTACATTTTTTGTTGATTTATCTTGGTTACTCAGTGCCATTATCAACATGATGCAAACGTCCTGTTCGCATATGTTATTCTACATACAAGCTAGCCCATTGCTTATAGTAAAAATTATTTTTTGACCCTGTTTCAAGTAACGAACTTGCTGCTCTGTTAGTCACAGAACACAGTTTTGGTGACAACTGCGAAAAAACGATCGCTGAAATTAGCGTCTCTTATATATAAAAATTAAAGAATTTTCCCTACAATAACTACATGCATGCAGGGGTTATCAATCTAAGCTAGTTAGAGGTCCGAACGTTAGGTAACTCAGTAGCGAAATGAAATTGGTGGTGTATATAGACGATAGATATACGAGGGAAGTCTTTCAAGTTTATGACTCGTAAGTAAGTAGTGAAGTACGTCGGACAATGGAAGTAGTGGAACCCGTGTTATTGTTACTCGATTTCCTAATAAATGGTTCACTGTTAACCACCGATAGCTACTGGTAAAGGTCACAGTCACCCGTTATGGCCATATGTCGAAAAATCAATTCACGTGAAGTATTTATACCGATAATAAAGCCTAAGGCATTAGCTGTTTACCTCAATATAAAACATGAATTTAACAATCGGCAAGTCACACAGGAACCAGCATCATTCAGAGATTACGTGCACAATGTTGGAAGACAAAAATTTTCCCAAACAAATAATTATTTTGAGTAGTAAGTACTTAAGGTAGCTAGATACGAACAGCTTTCTGAAGGTTTCCCATATCATTTGCGAACAGCAAAGGTTCATCGATTTGCTCAGCCACACCTGAAGTAATGGCTGAACAACAAGTCAACATGTGCCTGTTTCAAGAACATTTATTACTGTAGTTATTTACCAGAAAAAATCTGAGTAGCTTAGAAATCAAGTATACTCATCGATATTTATTCCAGTGAATTTATTTATAAAGTCTGTCAACTCCTCAGGTGAACTCGACTCACAAAGAAACTGTTAACCCCGTCATCTTTGGTAATTCACATAGTGACTACTGATGTGTTGATATGCACCTAGGTGGGCCACCTGATAGAAAAGCTGTTTGCTTCAGTGCTCACAACAAGAATTTCCCATAATGCTTTCCAGTTTATGTTTATTTCTTGGTTGACCTCTATGATCGTTCACACAAGTTTGGATACTGCCAACCGGTCAAAAGCGGATAAACATCCCGCAAGAAAAATCAGTAAGCACCGCATGTGCGCTGTAAAACGTTTCAAAAACAAGAAATCCATGCGCTTGCTCTCTGTTGCATGACAGCAATGATTACACACACATTACCTGCATAAGTGTATACAATATGTCAAACTGACCGTGGTTACTATAGAAAACAAACCAATAAAAACCAAATTGTCATGTTTGTTTCCATGAAACCATTTTTCGCGGTTGCTGACGGATGACATTAAGTGCAAAATGCACTGCAAAAGGAGGACCAGCAACCACAGTCAATTATTTATTAAGGTAAACCTGGAGCACTTTCTCTAGTTGGCTGAAGCACCAATCATTTGACTACTGTGGACTCTGAAAGTCCGGTCAAAATATGTATTTGGTCTACAGCTACCATTTCGGTGACCAGCCTCATGCTGTGTGATATTGTCATTTCTAGTTAGTTGTATATTCCCGTATACCATGAATCCCGCTATGCTTATTTGTGTTGTCATGAGTCGAATCTGTGCGTTAGGAGACATACTCCAACGAACGTTGCTGTTCTACTCAAGTTCATTGAGGGAACAACAGTATTTTATGAATATCCATTTTCTCTAGATTTATACTCTGCAAGCGGGATGAAAGTGAAAATAAACTCTTGTTTACGTCAAATAAAGAATGTGACTTGAATAGCAGGATGTAGCGTCTACGATGTGCACGCTGGAATGTTTGTAGTTGCTTTACTGGTAACTGGTGTAGGATATTTTTTTGATATATATGTGCCGTGCGGTCGAAACCAGCAAGCACGCACAGGTTGAACTTGAATTGCGTAACAGAGCGTGCTGCTGTGTTGTTGTCGTAGTTTTAGTTATCGTTTGTGTAAGTCTTGTGCATGTCTTACTGGACCTTTGGCTCACGACCGTTTCTATTGTCTCCTTCCACAGGACTATCGTCGGAACCCTTACTTCAGAAGAACGCTGTCCCCCCATGTCTCCGCGTTGCTCCAAGTTGGGTTACGAGTGTTACTGGTACACGAAGCCAGAACGTCTTGCTTGCCTGTTACATATATATTCACAGTATTTAAAAAGGGCACGTACTGGACAGTGGATGATTTATTGAAACGTCTTCAGACTAAAGATTAGCTTAGTTTGGAGGTCGTTAGTAGGCGACCTTTGCTATGACCGGAATGTGAACACTGGCCGCTCTTCCACAAGAAAACCGTGTTGACCACTGACTTCCTATTAAAGACGACTAATATACCATATGTAAGCACCGAGGTGCATTAGCTTGTATAGAATACTTCGATTGTACGAACGCCTCAAAAAAGACCATAGTAGCTGTTCTTGGTATAAAAATGCTGCGATCAGTTTTGTCAGCTGATCAAATAACCTTAACCAAAGGTCCGCTACAACTTGCACGTAACCGATATGCCGTTCTGTGATTTCACCCTGAATTAAAGGCTTGACCGTAGGGTTTCCGATCAATGCTAACAAAAAACTGAGTCTTCCCCCAGTGCTACCACGCAAACTGCGCAATACTTGTTAATAAATACTGCTGAGTGATTATGCATGATAATCCCTTGGGGCTCGATCCAAAGTGGACGGCTTAGTGGTCAACGCCTTTGGTACATGACATGATGAATGCATGATGATGCGTGAATACGCACCACTGACGCGTTTCATCAACACTGATTTAAAAAGATGCTGAAATTGCGACGACGTTCAGTTTGTTCTCATAACTCTCTTAACTTAAGAAGATGTTTTTTGACAGTCCATTCTATGCCTTCAGATGTATCACATCCTTTTTACATGAGATACGGTCCACCAAACACACTGTAACTTATTTGCGGGCGGGTTTTCGTTACATCTGTAGATGTGCGCATGTCTTCTTATGAGCAGATTCTGATTGTTTTCTCTTGAACAGAAAGCAAATACAGGAAGTGAGAAAACGGACTGCTGCAGTGATTTCTAACAGCTCTAGTGAGTGCTACCACATGATATAGAAAACGCTTGTCGGGTATACTTTTCGGATAAGTGTTCACTAGCCATTTGTTAGTATTGAGTTTGCGGTGCATATAAGGATTGACTCATCTGAAACCCAATTCGATGGTAGTCACTGAGTCTAGGAATGCGCCACCACTTCGTTGGTTGTGCTTTGAAAGTTGCATAGTGGAAACTAAAGCATTCATAATCAGTTGGATGTCACCTATCACAGTTTAAATCACTAAGTTAATTCGATTCAATAAAAGAACTTACGGAGAACATTTCGAAACGATCTACACATAAGTAGCACTTGATGTTTGGGGTTGTTAACTGCTATTCCTAGTAGCTATTTTTCTTAACCGTAGATGAGGAATGTTTGGATGCAAACTAATTCTTGATTATCAAGCCAGGGTTCGGTGCAAATTCCCAAACGAGAGTCCGTCAGCTCTGACAGTAGTACTGGCCGTCTGTAAGTTAATTATTTGGCATCTTTCTTGGTATCTAGAAGAGTGAAATCAGTAATGTGAAAAATAACTATTATTGTGAAGGACACAGTTGTGTGTGTCCAACCACAAGAATTAGTGTTTACAAACGGAGCACAGAAAATTCTCTACGGCACGACTAATATAAGACTATGCTATTGACAAATTTATCAGACGATTAGTGTAACTGTCACATTGGTTACTAGAAATGCTGTCCTTCGACCTGTGCTAGGTTGACACATGCAAGACCAACAGTAGCGAATAACCGACAATTGATATACGCCAAGATAGGAAATGGTGAAATGAACACTGTTGTGATGTAGTTTCGATCTTCCTTAAACTCGAGATCGCTGTCCGCATCAACATTGCAGCGACGGTTAGTAAAAAGCGTGCCGAGATCTCTCCTGGTTTACTGCTGGGTGTAATCACCTTTATGATCGTATGTATGGGAAACTCTCATTGATTACATACTTTTTACAGTTTAATGGTTACTATCGAACATGAACCAAAATAATTAAAAAGTTGGACAAGGGAAATCTGTCGGACTACATATGTTTACTTATTGGTAACAACACTGTGGAGCTCTTCAAGCTTATGATTAAAAATCAAATATACATTCGTTTCTTAACAGTGTTTAGTACCCTCTTCCAGTTAAAAATTCATTTCCAAGTGAAATAGGAAGTGGGAGTTAAAACATAAACCATAAAACTTTCAGTCGATTATTCATTATAAGTAGAAAACATACGGCGAGGTGCAAGCAGTTCGTTCAGTCTCAACGTTCATTTGCATAAAACATGCGGTCATATAGACTTGACGTATTGCTGAAAATAACCAAGTAAGAGAAACGGCGTTTGAATGTAATTTGCTGAAGCTGGACAGTTTCTCTGTAAATGAAACATAACTGGTTAAAACAGCAAGAGTTAACAACAAATGACCCGCGCGTGACGTTTGACACTCATTTCTGAGTGAACCATCAGTATCTTTGCATCCCTCTTGCGTTATAAGAAATAGGACTTGTTATTGTAAGCCGGATCTCAGCGTGGTCTGCCATGAAATGTTCGAAGAAAAAACCTCAGAAACACTATGGCTAGAAATCCTCAATATCCAAAAGATTCACTGTAACACAGTATAGATGAACGCACCTGCTACAGTTATGTTAAGAAACATGTCAACAACTCGTCCACTAGGCAGTTCAATAATGCACACAGCCTGAGTTACCCTTGTGAAACTGAAGTGTTAAACAGCGCTGAATAACATCGGTCATGTTCAGTTAGACTAGTTAAGAATTAGCCAAAGGGACTATTCAAAATGTACCAAATATTGTGGCATGTATTCCCGGGGAAATAACCGACGGGTTGAATCGGTTTCTATCATCGTCCAGTCGTAAACATTTGTTCTCGAATCACATAAATTCGAGGCAGCAGATAATCATGACACATAATTGAGACGATTTTTTCCACCCAGATGAAAATTTTGTCATTGGATTCCCATCTAAATGTGCTTGTGTAACTAACAAGCCCACCGTGCCAGCAGATAAACTGAAGCTAAAAATGGACCGCACGTCACTCAAAAACTCGTTAGTGTAAAGAAAAATTTGGAGGAAAATACGAGTTTTCGAACTGTTTAGCCACACACATGATGTAGAATATAGACAAATGAACCTAACCGAAATATGTACACACAGCATCCGCAATATTAGACCACCACATAAACAGCTAATTACCCGAAGCCTACTCTCGATTTGAGCAACTCTATACGCCACAATTTTCATCAATGTTTGGCTAAAACTCCTGATTTTATATGTAAACCTCTCGCCTCTCTTTTCAAATCAAGTTAAGCTGATACTACGCTTTATATGGGTTAATGGATATGTTGAAGATTAGCTCGTTAATCTCTTACAAAATACTACACTCGATTGCTGTTGATAAACTGTTCTGAAATATATTTTTAGTTTACACCTTTAATTTTTACTATGCCTCACAACAGTTTCCTATGTATTTTTATTGGTACTATTAAATAATGATTCGTTCTGGGCACAGATTATGTTGGTTACAAGTTTAATGGGTATAATCAGGAGTAGATTGGTGGTATGGCAACGAACGGTCTTTCGGACCCCAACTAATTAGAAATATTGCTTAGAATAATAAAAGCTTAATGATCTACTTCCATTGGCAGTAAACTATTTCACAAACGTTAGATTGACGAGAATTTTTATTTTCAGAGATGATGGCTGTTTTACTGATATTCAAGTGAACTTATCCAAAACACTGTTTCATACCAAGAAAGGGTGGATAACCCTCTTTCATAGATGTTCTAATATCTAAAGACTAACTTAGTAGAATCAGTCACTCTGTCCGTTGTTAAGGCAAACGGAACAAACACTATTTCCCAACATTTGCATTCGCACCGGACTAAAAAGCAGCTTGGTGTAGACAACTTTCAACAAAAGGATGTCGATTTTCCAACCACTGACAAAGAGTTCTCTTGGAAGGTCTCGCTTTTAAATGGATGTCCGGCCTTGTGTTTGAAGTTTAGTATGAGCACCAAATGTCCAAAATGTAACGACCAACAACCACGGGTGATGATTTCTTCAGTAACCTTCCTTTTAAAGAAAACAACTATTGTAACGATATAGGCCGGAAGTTAACGTATGTTATACAATCGTACACAGTCCACTTCAGAATTTCAGTTGAAGCTTTCTACTTGCCGGGTAACTGGCCATTTTCTTGACCGTTCTTCCCCAGAAGACTGTTCCGCTGACTCACTATACTACTGCATATACAGGTGCAATGAAGTAGATTTGAATAGAATGGAACAAAAGTTGTTGCGGATGAGGGCAGAACAAGCCCTCAATGACTCAACCTAGTCCAGCATACTAACGCCGTATCAGAAATCCGTCGAAAAGTGTTATGTGGATGACACTGTCATTTTGGTCACAATGCTACCGTGCAATCGTACCTCCAGGCGACTGACAGTTTACGAAGCGATGGTAATCAAACATCACGTGCCGGCGCTCAGCTGGAAGAATATTCCGACAGAATCAGCCGAATTTACATGGAAACAATTTGATCCATCTAGCTTACCAGTCGACTTTTCTCCCATTCTTTGTTTGTCACCATGCGCCATCTCTAGATAACTAGATGTGCTGCATAACCGAATAGTGAAAGTAACTGCGTTTCATAAGGCATGCAGTTCTCCCGTATTCCTGCTTGAGCCATGTGCGGTAGTGAACAGAGATTTGTTCATTTGGCTGAGCAAAACAATCTAAAGAGAATAACCATGATCAAGCACTGAATAGTACGCCACTATGAAACGGGCACCCTCAGTAGGATGGAAATAATGATTAACCTAACTCGTTATGAAATATTGTATGAGGACATTAGCTTTATACAGTTAATCCTGACTTTATTATTGACAAACGCAGCACCTGTGCACTGCATAAGAGTGGCAGTGTTTTCCAATACGGCCATACTGACAATCAAGGTGTGTGTTTAACGGAACTTAGGTGATGAGGACATTTAATTCGGGTAGAGTGGGGATTATTTGTGTTTCTGTCGAACGAAAAAGAAGATAACTACTTAAAATTTAACGGTGAAAAGTGGAAACGCATTCGTCTTTTGAAAACCCCGTGAATATGAATATTAATCCATAGTAGCTCTACTGCCACCTGTGTTGGTTGCGCGGTCGTGAACTTCATCCTGTTTAAACAAAGTATATTGAGGTATGCTTCCAAGCACGAACGGAGCTACTAGTGAGTAAACAGATGGTGACTCCCTGCACACAGTACCGGCAAACTACCGGTGTTATTTTGTTACACAATGTTCTTCCAACTGAAAGACACTGAGATTTAGGGCAACAGTCTAAAGTGAACACTACCTCACCCAGATGGTGCAAATCAATAGGCTCGTGACCCTCAGAACTTAGTCACCGCTAAGCCTGTTTGGTAGAGATTGAACAGTACTCAAAGTTACATTCCGATAGTCGTCTGAAGATCCATTATTTTGGTGAAGCACAACGGTTAGTTTTAACTTCCCCACTATCAACATGATCATCGCCATCGATGATCTACAGTGGTGCTAAGCTGATATAAATTCAACAAAAGATGAGTTGTGACCACACAGTAAAAGAAGGACAGAGAATGGATCCTATTTCCTGAGATCCTAGCTTAAATTCAAGCAATAGACATCAGGCAGCCTACACCTCGGAAAAGAACATTCGAGTCATTGGTGCTAGTAAGAAGGTATTTGCAAGAACGTTTCTGAGAGATTTCCATCACCAAGCTTTATCACCCCTCACTTTAGTATCAGCGCAGTCAAATAACAACGTTATCATTAGTAAACGAAATTATCTACCATACGTACCTCGAATACGGGTGAGTCACGAGCATACTAAGCATGGTCGAGAACAGGGCTTCCCCATCCTAATCTACTAATCGCTGTTTTCATTTCCCTTTATCAGCTTACCAGTTGACAACTTTGTACTTTGACCTTGTGAGAGACAGACTGGGCTAAAACTGAATGGCACAGCAGGAGATGGGTCGAAATCTACATTAAATAACAAAACCGTACACATATGTACATTTTCGGCTGTAAGTGCGCTTGGTCGAATTGTTCTTCCAGTCTCCTAATTTGTTGCTTGCTGGTGCATTTCGGTGGGTGCATCCGAACGCAGACATTAGTTATCAGATAATTAAATGTCTTATTTATCTAACCTTCCGTGGTCCCATTTCACTTTCAAATATCGGGATTGTTTTTACGTTGAGTCAGTAGATGCAACTTTCAAACGGCAGCAAAAACCCTTTCCACTCTAAAATTTCTTCAACTCTGTATAACACCATCTGAGTTTAGAATAGGGGTTTGCAAACAATGCACATGTGATCCCGTCGTGCTGACGACTACTCAGTTAGCCCGACTAGATCAGAGCCACTAAACGGCCGGTCAAAACGCTTTTCTGGTAGCGTTTTATTTAGTCGGACGTTTCGGTAGCTGAAACCTTCTCTTAGTTATTAACTTCAGTTATACTGAACCGCCAAACTAGTTACATATTTCGCTTTATATTCTACGTCTATCTGGTCGTAAAAATGTAAAACGATCAATATGTCCGATTACAGGTCAGGACTTTGACATACTCATCCGGAGAAATTTAGTGAGAGCCACAATGAAGCCAGGCTACCCCGCTCCACGTTTAAAGGCATATTCAAGCGACAAACACTAGCGGTTATTCAGCTGCAGACTACTTCCCTAACATGGGTCAAACGGAAATATTTTTGACCCGGAAAACGATTTCGTGTACACGCTTCAAATGACGTTTAAACTATCTAATGAGGTCCCTATGATCTAAAAATCTTAAGACTACATGAACTTTTCAGATTTCTGGCCTAAAACTCAAGTTGCATCTGGTTAGTCAAACAAGACTGATCAGTCCAACTACAACCAGAGGCAAAAGATTGACACGTATGTGAAATATTGAAAGTTTTGTAACGAAAGCATGCACAAGCTATTGTCACTCAGTGACATGTTTAAACGAAAGTAATGATTTTAACGGCGGCCATTGTGAAGTTTTCGACAAAATTATAAGTAGTTTGGTTAGTATTATATGCATCTGGAGTCATATCCTTCTAGGCTTGTTTCGAATGATACTAACACAAACACCAACTCTGACATAGCTAGTGATAAGCGACAAAATTTGCCAGAAAGTAAATCGTGCAAACTAGGAGTTTTCGTTCCCATCATGAAATCACTCTCGAGTAAAGGTTGTCTCTTTCGATTTTGAATTCTGATCACGAAATGCAACATAAAGCATCACAAATGAGTAAAAAATGCATAGGTAAAAGCTACACACTTAAGCGTATCCATTTTGTCCAAAAGTGAACTCATGCTAATAAACATGTGTACGTTGTTTTCCGGGCTAGTATTATGTGCTCTGAAGCGATACTCGTGCAATTACCTGGGTTTCTTGATGTATTAATTCCACTAAGTAGTGGTCCGGTGGCATTTTCATCTCAAAAGTATGTGCTGGTTAATAGTCGAAATTTCATAGTTTTACCCGAAGAATTAGCAGACTGTTCCGTAATCACCATATGTCAAAAAATCAGATAAGTGCAAGCTACAGGACACAAGAGTTAGTTATTTCTGTCCGATGCATTTGAAAGTTGATGGGACCTCGTCAACACACGCTCATCTTTCTGATTATGTTGAATTTGGATCGCTGTTTTTCAGGCAAGATATTACCTAAACGGAGATAACTTGAGGAGATAGAACAGCGTTAAACCTAGCGTATTGTACAAATTAAAGCAATTGCAGTTATCAGCGAGAAAGAGAAAATGGCATGCTCGTCATATCTAAATTCTTCGGCTTTTATCAAATGTTACCTAGATATAGTGAGCCCAACTTTGGACAAGTGATTAGACGACTGTACCCAGAGTTGGTTTCATCTCTTACTCATCATCCAAAGCTAAGCTTCTATCGTAACAAACAATCGCTACAAACATTATTCACTCTACATTAAGTCACTTAAAACTTATCAAACAGTCGAAACAGAAATGTCATCCGTTCACATTCCGCTTTGGTGGAATTTACCGTTGTGTGTCAATCTGCACAGTCACTGCAATGCCTTCAACAAGTACAACCTTCCATATGCAGCAAAGTAATTTATTCGGTGAAGGTGTTGTTCCTCGGAGAGAAGGGTCATATTCACTTTAAACATATTTCGGAAGCTGTATTCTATAAAGATCGACCAAATTAAGCCAACGCTGGGCTAGAATTTAGACTGTTCTTGGGAGTGTAAACTGTGCGAAAGGTTGATTGTGAACACTAAAAGTCTGTTAAGCACAAATGAAGAATGGAACGTTTTAGTAAACAATACTCAGAATACTGAGAAGGACGCTCAAAATAATAGAGATAACAATAGTAATAAAAATACAAAACAGTCCAACCAAAAGATAAGAGGGGCAAGTTTGTAGCCTCTCGTTAGTGCCCTGGGAAAACTGGTTTACAGATTAAGCATGGTAGGTGCAACGAATTTATATGTCAGAAAAACAGTCATCTAGTTGTCAACCAATTGGAGGAGATATAATTTGAAGGAAATTGACCAGTAGGCCTAAGAAATTGTATCCTACCAGATGGGATCGTGAAAATTATTTATTTGTAGCTTTTCATCTTTCAGTGATGTGCTTTACAGTCAGTACTTAACCAGATTAAACAAGATCAAACAGGGCAGTTTCTTTTGCAAAAGAAACAATTTCATCCACAACGGTAGTTCTTTAAAGGGTTACCAACAGTTACTTCCAATTAGAGACCATTACGTGGGGGTCTTTTGTAAAATTGTGTGCTTAGCGAAAACATTCCATTCCAAGTGAAGTGTCTCCTAGAGGAACTGATGCACTGTATTAGAAAACCTAAGTTATTCCATCATAATACTAAGTCCTTCATAATGTCTAACAATCGGAAGGAGAAGAAAAGATTATTTTGCTTTATAACATTTTTATTGCATCGCTCAGCAAAAGAGCCAGTGATATCTAGCTGTACTTTTAGTAGAATTACTTTGGGTACCATCTCATTACCGTTTACAGGACTGAGGTTCATAAGTTTGCATGCGAACTAGCGAGAGTGAATCAAAGATGAATCATTGAAAAGGGCTGAGATTACACAAGGGAGTCTTTAGACCGATGACCGCTAAAATAGTTCACGTTGATGTTCCATTAACACGTATATGCTGTATATCAAGAAAAGATTCAAACCAACTCCCACATATTCTATGAACTCGTTTTTATTTTCGGAGCCAAGCGCATCAGTCATTCGATGAGAACACTTAACACAAGTATCTTGGAATACACTCCTAAGGGGCTACTCAACGTTGAGGCTTGCGTAGATTATTTCGTGATTATTTGACATATAAAATTAAGTAACCATATCATCTAGATGAGGTCTGCCAGCGCTTGGGGTATCGGGTGGTTAATTACCACGGCCTCGCATTTTCTTTAGTAGTTACGACTCACAATCATAAACCTACTTCTTTGGGTAAAAGTGCACGGTATTCAACCTAATATCACTGGTGTTTTACTGATTCATGGTTATCACATAACAGTAGGTCAAAACCTACCGCTTCTGAACCGATATTCTGTGTTCAAAAAACCTGGCAGGAGCCAATCCTTCTGGGACGTAACATTCTGCGGAGTGGTCAATGTTCGACAACTCAAGTAGTTAACACCCTGTTTAGGGGATTTTCGTTCACGTAGTAAAATTCACATATTCTCACTTTATACTTGCAAAATCTATAGTGTCCATATTACTTCACCCACTTCTAAATGATTTCTACGTTCTATAAGAAAATCAGACAATCCTGACTGACTTTTCTTGTCCGTTACTTTTCTCTTACTTGCTTCCACCACTAATTTCCCATTTACACTTGGTTATATTGTTTCATATCCATTAATTAGGGTCGTCTGCTTGGACTGGTAAGAGTTACCAGAATCCCATTGCCGAAAGTGCCTCGTACAAATGGATTTGTTTCGTCTAACCTTGACCATGACATAACTTTTCCGAAAGTTCAGTTTGATCATCTGGTCATTCTAAGTAAACGTAGTAGGCAGTCGTGTTACTTCACCCTTATGTACCAATGACATGTTGGTGCACGGGGATCTTTAGGGGTGGTTTATGCTGTCTGTTTTCGCCTGACTGATGTCTTCGCTCACTACTATGAGTTTCAATCACTTCACGTCAAAACACTTGTGAGTAAAATCAAGCTGTTTTTGCTATGGCCACGTGCCACAGGGAAGTTGCATATTTTGTCCGCTAGTAAGCCCTAACCCCGAAGTCCAGAAGTGTTAATGCCGGTCTGATGCATAAAACTCCTTTTTGTGGTTTTCTCTAAGATCTGAGTATATGGGTAAATAAATGGCCAAACACTCAAACTGGCAGAGTGTGAAGTTGCCTGGTTTTACCATGATACAGTTGTCACAGCCGTTATGAGCAAAAAACCAACCACACGTTAAAGAATTTAGTCATAACCTCCATTCACGCGCATACGCATAGATATCAACACATAAAGCACACATGAGACAAATGAGCTAAACATTTAAACATCCAGAGGGAATGTTTTATTTTTTCTGCTCAGCTTGTTTTTCAAACCAGAACTGGAACTGACTACCTGATTTCAAGCAATTTAATGTCACAAAATATGTAATGGAAAAGAACTGATTTATAAAATACATTGGGAAGCAATACAGGCAACTAGTGACCATAGGACGTATCATTCTAATGTACTTAGAACAACCGTGTCAATAATGTAGGTTTCATGTTTACAGTTTGCGCCTCTTGAGAAACATAGCTACTGATCACAGTGTGAGTCAATTAGGGAATGAACAGGCACAGAGTACGAGACCTTGGTTAGACTACAACGCAGGTGAAAAATATAGAATGTTGACTAATAGCTATTAAAATTGACATGACTGATCGCATGTTAGCGCACACTGAAGATGAACTTTGTGCTCAAAGTTCCCCCTTTAGATTTTTTTTTACCAAAGTGCACATCCTTGTCGGGATTAGGAATTCAACTCTGGTCACGTACCAATCACTCATTTATGTGGACCACTGACTTCATGGTAGACACGACTGAGCTACCACATGCAAATGCTTAGACATAATGGCACATGAGTAATACTTTGGTAGCCCAACAGCCTCAGCAAGAAACATAGTAACCTTCTATATACTTCGAGCGATATGCCACTACTAAGACTTTATTAAATTAAAACCATCAATGCACAGGTCGAGCGATATTTCTTCCTCTGGAAGGCAAATGTCGCTGAATATTTACGCATTATATTTCGATTGTGCCTAGTTTACAGCCAGCGACACAATGTCTCAGGAGAGGGTTGAAGAAGCTCAAATCATGACTGTAGCGAGAAAAGGAAGAGGAGGATAATCGAAACTGGATGTTAGTTCTTCATTTCGGAAGAAGACAGTCGAAAAATGAATAGAAATGTGCAATCTTTGATCAGGTTTGAACGAAATATTTAGTTTGTAATCATTTTAAGTTCCTATGGTTTGATGGTTTTTTTAAAGATGATATTAATACAAAACTGTCAGTCACAATAGTACACTGCTAATCTCAGGAGGCAAATTTCTCAAATGGCAAATCTTTTCTTGTTGTAAAAACAGGGTGATGAAAAGGAGAATCTTTAGAACGTTTATGGTGTTTCTTGACTTACATACTCAGGACTGCTATCTTCTTTGTTGGGAGTAGTCGGGCAGAAATAGACAAGATCGGACCAGAAGAAGCAAATATTTGTGTTACCAGTCAAAGGTCCTACCCGCCTGACCACTAACCATTTGAATGTCATTTATGTTCAAACGACTCACATGAGTAATGTGAGATAGGCTTGAATTCTCCTGAATAAGTGTCAACAAACCGATCCTGCTCAAACTGATGACCACCGTTTTCACTTAATCATGTAGGGGCCGTACAAAAGTGATAGATTTGGGGCTTCCAATTGTATACACTCCTGTATGAGTGTACACAAATTATCTTGACGAATATATCCCAAAAGTCGTAAGGTAACTTTTTAGCGCACACCGAAATTCCAGCAATCACCTCTGAACAACAAAGATAACCCTAGTTTCCTCACCTGTTCAAATTGTATAAGTACACTTTAAAGTACACATCATCCAGTTTGTTGAGTTAAGCTGTACTCATGTCGAAAGCACAGACTGGACGATAAACTGCTAAAACGGAATGATGGATTCATACAGAAAGTATAGGCTATTACTTGGTATATGTAAACTTGCTGTGAAGTCTGCTGTTATGAAACTCATGTTGTTGCACCTATACAATGGATTTGTGTACCACCGTCGGTCAAAGAAATTTGGTCAACAGTTGGATTCCAACCAGTGACAGCAATAACATGCGGAAACGCAGTAAGTGGCCTACTACCTGAGTTAAGAAACAAAGCTGGCACTTTAGAAATTTCACAACCGGACAGTATTATTACTGCAGTAGTCATGTTCATCAGTTGATCTGGTGGACTTCAGCGTTAACAGTCCGAGAAGTCTCGCTTGGGCAGTCAACTTTTCAAATCATTCAGTATATTCTAGTGGGATAGACGGGTAACTGAGAATTTGAAAAGTTTGAACACCCAGCATAGCCGCGTAGATCAAATAATGGTCCACTTCCGCTTTTATGAGTGCTAGTTCTTTGGGCGGTTCAAGTCCAGCGGAAACCTAAATGTTTCGATTTGAGCAAATTCTGGCTCATCAATTATGCTGCGATAGTAATCAATACTACTGGCAGGCGACTGAGTAAATACTGTGAAACTCTCTCCATTTGCATCATAATTAAATAAACTTAGTGAGACTTATGTCAGCAACTGTAGGCATAGCAGGACTGATCTAACAGGGTGAATACACGAAATTACCGGTTGGACAAACTGTGAAAAACGACTGTGTACACCTCATTTTGCTGATGCTGAGCTCAGCTGACAGGCCAAAAACTTATTTTCCTTTGCCAAGCAGGTAATTGGCGCTGTTGAAGAATCATTAAGTTCCATCATGAGATGAGACAGTAGCCCTGCTGTCGTACCTGATTAATAGCAACGAGAAGAAAAGTCACTCACAGCATATCTAAAGATGATTCCTTCCGGTTAGCCAGTAGATCGGTTTGATAGGTAGATTTAATGTTGGCTTGCATGTTTTTTTTATTGAATCCCATGAAATAAAATTAGTGTTTGTAAGGATAAGTGACATTATCAGTAAGATAGTGTCGTCTTACAAGTCTGAATTAACAGACTTCAAATCGATCAATAAAATAGTCGTCGTCGTCACAGCCTGCTGTATTGTTATGCTATATCTGTAATGTGTTTCAGATATGCACAAAAATAACGTCTAGTTCATGATACTCTGTGCCATGAAAAACACCCCTACCGTTCAAGAATAACTACGAAACTATATGCGCAAGTAAATGCTCCTCGTCGAGAAAAGAATTGTGCCACTGGAAATACAAATAAGTATCTGTCCGAGTCTCGGTTGCTCAGACTCCGCTTACGGAAGTTAGTGTGACCCGCTAATATTTAGATTCTGTTCTGCGAAGCATTACAATAATACGGAGTAAAAAACTGATTGTGTTTTAAACACCGAACAGTTCGTTTACACAACGACAAATCAGAAACCTGTTCGGGTATGACCGACTTTGATTGGGCAACCGGCCTCCAGTGAAATACACATATTTTAAGATGATCGCAGACCACGGCATCTATTACACATTCAGAAAAATCCACTTTATCTCTTTTGAGACGCACATACTTCCAAGCGATCCGCCCATCAAAAGATTTGGTTCAGAAACAGAAAACTAATAACTTTGTTTTGCGTGTGTTCAATGGTTTTTCTGTGTCATCAGTGGCACGAAAACTGTCATCAGCGAAACGGTGTCAGGAAAGCTCTAATTCATTACACAACCGGGAAACATTGACTTTATCCTGTTTAGTGTGGATTTATTGGCAGCGTGGTGTACACAATTATATGGTGAATATGTAGATCTGAGTTCAAACCATGGCTACAGTCATCCAGTGCTGGGCAATTATTTTTACCGCGACAAGCACGAACGTCTTGTTCTTTTTTGAAGAGACTAGCTAAAACGTTCATCTGAACGCGGAACCCGGTAATTGATGCAATTTATGTCGAGGTTAACTGAACTCAGTCAGCAAATAATCTTAAGTGAATAAAACTGCAACTATTACGAGTAGTTAGACTAGGGGTACAGCATTTTTTAGGGTTGGCAAAAAAACCGACAAGAGTACCACGCGATACTAAAGTAATGCTTTATAAATTGTGACAGGAGACATTGAAATCGCAAATAACACTGCGCAGTTAGCTGGGTACACATCTGTACAAAAGTTACTAGCAGCAAAATAATGGCTATGTTCATTACAAAACGTAATTGCTGAATTCACAACAGTGAACTCAAGACCTATTTTGATTAATGTGTTGAACGATGTTTTTACATTTTCATCTTGAAAAAACCTCTTTAAATTTCATTCTGAAACAACTTACAAATCGTCGTCCGTCATTTTGTTACTGTTCACATTCATCCTGATGGCTGCTTCCGTGCTTATCTTTATATCTGAGGTTAAGTTTTGCGTGAACTTAAACAGGTTATTAATCTTCTAGAATTCATGTGTAATGCAATATACATAAATTTCCGGTAGAATACACTCAGCTTTCTTTTTTTAGGGAGTTTCACTTTTGCGGACTCCCCAGGCACATAACGCAGTTAAGCACTTTTGAAGGGAGCCAGGATAAACTATTGGTTTAAAAATAAGCGAGTCATTCAGCCAATTGATCGGCAACAAAAAAGCACAAAATCAAGCAATAAGAAAACTTTGTATATGTTAGTTAACCGCATTATTCTGTCTGTCCAGTCACGCTGACCTTTTCCTGACAGTTGCCCGATCTGAATGAATGTGACTACACCATAAGATGGACCAAGACTTTTATCCGTTGCGATATTATCCGTTGTGATAGTATTGACTTTCTTCCGTCAAGCTGAACTGTCTCTCTGCTCAGATATACAGTTTTTTTTGGGTAATGAACACAAGTAAAGCTTTAACGTGTTCACTTTCTCGTTCCGTATATAATTTCTTATAATTCATCTCTGATCGTTGTTCTTTAATTGACAACTGTAACTAATTTTTGATACTAACGTCCAAAACGACGTATTGATAACTTGTTGACTTTCTGTCTTATTTTTCAATATATTACTTATGTGTTTAGGTTTACTCCTGCAGCCACATATATCCCACACAGCTACATAATATCTGATTCGCTAAGTTAGTGTAGGCCTCGATATACCCATTTACTGATCACCTGCTGTCCTTCGACAGTCAGTTCAAAGACGTTTCTAATAATCGCTCTGCACAATCATAGGTCATTGGGGTTCGTTGGAATCTAGTGTTTATAGGCCACTAACTTGTGCAGTCATACACATAAAAACATACACACATACGTTTTGATCCCCATGCATCAGCTCACTGGTCCTGGTAGAGTTCGCACATTTTGCCACATAATTTATACGCATCTGCACGTGCATGTGTGTGCTTACGGTGTGAACATGAAGTTGAACGAAGAACAACACATAATTGGTCACGTGAAGTGTAATTCTTAGCGTATGACTAGGGGTGTGCAAGTCAGCGGCGTCTGTTGTCTGTTGCGCGTGAAAGGTTTTATCTGTTTTGGGGAGCTCTGGTGTGAATGCATTTGTTTAGAACGATACAAGAAAATGGCATATAACACAGGTAAGCAAACAACAGCTGTTTTAGTTAGTCAAAATTGGTGAAGTTTAGAATGCCACAAGTTTGTGTGGATATTGCCGAAAATCATGCAGCTAAGTCGATGTTGCTAGGTGAGAGGATTACCAGTAAAACTGACGTCCACGAAAAATAACTTTGAAGTAGAACTTTTGAAGAACTACGTCGAACACTGTTGAGTAGTAGGGGATTTTTGTTTTTATGTAGATTGAACATCGCCCACAAATGATCGCAACTGTTGCATTCCCATAGACTTTCCAGTAGGTTCTTTTCGAAAAGGAGCACTAGACTCGAGTTTCGTCCTCATTAAAGCTCGTCAGTAGTGTATATCCTTGCCACGGCCGGGACTAGAACTCCGGCCACGCTTTCACTAGACGGCCATATTGATCAGTGCGCCACTGACCTCATATTACACCCGATCGAATTATCATATGTGAACACTCAACCACTTTCACTTGTGAATAATGATCAGGTAGCACGATCGCCTCGACAAGAGACACGGTAACTGCGTCGAAATCAGTACCATATCACCATAGGTCAAACAGGCTTCAGTTCATAATTCATCAAATGTTTAGGAAACGTTAACCGAATATATGCATTGGTTACTGAGTCACTTGGTCTGCCCATAATTTAACAAATAAGATAATCAGACAAGTAAGCAATTGGTTCCTCTATCAGATAGTTTATGGAGTGCTCAGCCCATAACTGACAAACTAAACACTCCATTTACCAAACACTTTGTTAGTTAGATGTTAGAAAACCTATCGAAAAGAAACATCAGAGTCTACTTTCGCTCTTGATAGAGCTGTCATGTGGTGTACATCTTTGCTATGGTCAGTAAAAGAACTCCAGCCATGACTTTACGAGGCAAGATCATCGACAAGTGCTCCAATGACCCTACATTAAAGATGGCCGGATTATCACATCTGAACGTCCAAACCGTCTTGCTTGTCAGTAATGAACATCTAGCCCACTCGTCTATCTAGGTGCGACAGTTGAAATCACACTAGAGTGATTTCCACTCCAATTATCCGACCCCCTGTCTACTCAACAGTAGTCCTAGCAACAATGGCTCAATCAACCAGTCCATCACATTGATCAGCTGATCGGAATTTTCACGTTATTAGAAGTTCGAGCAGCCGGTGAACTAACTCATCTGGGCAATCATTCTAACGGAGATGACAAATGGAACTTCAATGGTTTGCGGCAGTGAAGTCTTTGCTATATCAATACTCTGACATCACTTTGTCTAGTCACTTGAGCATACTGTTCCACTGTTTCTTACATGCTCATATGTATGCAGTTGTGTGCATACTTCTGCCCAATGTCATTCTCCATAGCCCTCTTCTTAGCCAGGCAGGGAAAAGTGCATAGTTTTCCACCATTGATTTTATTCATCCTACAAATCGACTACTTTTCACCTTCAGAGTACCTCTTAAAAGACGGCTTTGAACTGTTCAAGTTGCATATGACATCTGCACAAGAGAGTTGACGTAGGTCTCTTGAATACGGTGCCCAAAAGCACTGTTTCTGTGGTGTGAACCTTCAGTCAAATTATAATACAAAGCTACGTCGGAACAGTACTCACTCATAAGGGAGAGCATCAGGATGGTTAACGTTTAGCAAACGACACGAACAGATACTTGCATGATAAGACGCCCAGTCCACATGAGTCCAATCGGAAAAGGATAACTGACAGCTTACTGGGACGAAGTCAAAATATTTGTGATAGGAGCCATCAAGCTCTTGAGAAAATCGGCCAGGCTTGCCTTGCTAGCGTACTACCCAAAATTTCACACATTTGTGATTAAGTCTAAAGAGATTGTGTTTTTGCATGTGAGAGATGTTGGTCGCAAACAGTGATTAGAGCTGACTGAGGCTGTGCTTATCTGGTAGGATATCAGAGGGCATGCAATAGTTTCTGGTGAGAAAATCAAGCCACGTTAACCCGAGAAATCTCAATATGGGTTCTGGGAGGGCATTGTTTAGAATTTACACGACTATCTCCTCAACGAGTGGATCAATGAATAATTTTTTGTTTAACTTCACGGCTACTTCTTGTACAAAATAAGGAAGCTTACTGAGCGGTGGATGAAGGAACTATGAGTAAGCTTTTGGGTGCGGTAGATTTCAAAAGCAATCTAGTTATAGACACGGATGTGTCTATGAAAATGGGAAGGAAGTGAATGATCGGCAAATAATTCCTATGAATAAAACCACAACTAGGAATAGTTTGACAACCTGATGAAAGGTTGTAGAAAGAAATTCAAGATCTTATAGCAGAAGTGTAGAGAAATTACTGAGAAAGAGTGTATCCAGAAGGGGATCATGCATGAATTCCCAATACGGTGAACAAGGGTATATGGCGTTTTATGCGACTTCAGACTTGAAACAATGATTTGGATTCTTCGTCTTCATGCAAAAATATTGCTAATGCGAGAAGACTTTGGCTCAACAGAGTACCAAAATCCTTGGAAGATTCAGACCTATGAAAAACCAGTTGTTAACTTGTATTTGGAAACAATCACCAGTAAGCCTTCGATAGTGCATCTCTTAAAAAAGGCGAAAATAAACATATAATAATACTGATCAGTAATCTAAATAATAACACTAATATACTGGGACTTATGGAGCGGCGAAGAAAATGCATTAGGTTAATCAATTCAAACGGTCTGACCATTTTGCACTGGGAGGGTAGAAGACATTTCTGAAAGTTGAGTACTCAAGGCTACGTATTTATCTATTTTGCTGAAAACAACTGATACGGAGCTCAAATTAACTGAGAAAAATGGGAAAATTGAAGCGTCTTGGGTAAAATCTGAATTCTTGTGAGATTGAGATGAAAGTAAGTGTCCCCCACTGCAGCACAAGAACGCTTTACAACGCTACCATTCTTATCAAGAAACCGTTTAGTGAACAAATCTTGTGAAATATGACTGAGAAGTCTGTTAAAACAACAGATCTATACAATTTGCCTTTATGCTTGTTGATCAATCAGAGATTTGTGAATTTCCTGTATGTCAGCACTATAATGCCTGTCGCCAATGGTATCAACTGTTTTTATTACAATCTACAATGTACCGTACTGATGCCAATCTCGATGAGACGGTCGGACGAGTAATGGAGAATCTTGTTCATGATTATTGCTATCAGCACCTATCGATCCACGGGCTTTAGAAAATAAAACAGTAGTCGCATAGCTTACACACTGACTTCGTTCCTTCGATGTTAGTCTGTGCCATGGATAACAGATCGATAAACTGGGTCACGTGCTGGATGAACCCGGGTGCACCCGGGTGATATTTGACGTGTGCAGTTTTATTCATCTTGGAAAGCAGTAACTGTTAGATACGTGCTTTTTTGTAAAGTGAAAATGTGTTGGCAACAAATGACAGCTTCTTAATATTCTGCCATTAACGGAGGAACTAGGAACAGTAGTACGTCCATCTTTTCAACAAGGGCCAATTTATCCAAAAACAAACGTGAAAGTAAATGTTAAATTAAACTTAATGGTAGAGGTCAAAGATATTGACAATGTTCATACAAAGCACTGTCATTTCCAACTACGATTTTTCATGCAATTTATACTTAGAGCGCTTCGTCCAATTGTTAGATTTTTGGGAATGGTATGGACCAGCTGGCTGGCACAAAATGATGTCGTTGGCCTGCAATTTTGTTCATTTTGGTTTCAAATAAAACAGAAGAATACGTATTCTAAGGTTGTACTCCGAAGCTAGTTAAAGAAAAAACTTCTACAAACGGTACGATAAATCCTAAACGTCAAGAAAGTATAAGAGGAAATGCTTAAGGATTGTACAGAGTATACACTGCTATATCTGATAAATTTGTAATCTACATTGATGTTCACAACGAAGACAGTGAGTCTATTTTTCACTGTTGTCAACTACAACAGTCTCATTCTCAAAGATTGTCTGATAACTCAGACTGAGATGAAACTTCTTCAAAATAACTTGCGGTTTAGTGAACGTTTCGAATTCAAAACATTCACCACCAATCTCTAGTTGAACGTTAAAGATAATGCGAAATTTAGATGAACCGCTTTTTCATTCGTACAGGATCCCAAATCATTGCAGAATGCTAAGAGTAATGTAGGTGCATCCGACCGAGTATCGGCAAAATTACACGAAATGACCAACAGATTCTTTTGGACGTTTGTCTAGTGCACCACATTAAGGATTTCGTGAATTTCACCAAACATCACAGGCAGTCAGACGGAGTACCTGGAGCTTAATGCTTCCTTCTGTTAGTTCATATCAAAAGGAAAACAACAAGTGAAAAGCTAACTTTTGTGAATAGCATGACAGTAGTGATCTTAAGGTAAGATGTCACCGCAATGACATAATGTGTCACCTATCACAATAGTTGCTGTGACTAAAGTCACTTAATTTGGAAGACCACCACTCGCATACTCTACTGTCGGAATCACGTGTCTATGCTGTTCACAACCGTGCACACGAACTTACCTACGTTGATTTGTACGCGTCCTATGGGTTTCGATTTCTGCACTGTAATCAGCTGAGAAACAAAGCCTAGATGTATGGATGAACGCATGTACCACAGATCATTGTTACACTACCATTGATCTGTCACATCAGGCCACGTTTATTTACGTGTATAATAGTGGGCCAACACGTGACACACTTTTGCACTACAGAGTCTATAAACAAACGTATGGCTTGGTCCTCTCCTCACGCCGCTCAGCTCAAGCCGTTGGCATCGTACGCAGGTGTCCGGTCAATACCAGGCACGAACGGGCCATCATATACACGTTTGAGTACGCGAAAACTTCTGAGAGTGTGTTACAAAGACAACAGGAGAACTAACGGAGAGAAAATCAATCCATCGCTGGATACAGTAACGGGTCATTGAATTAAGGGCATATAAAAGAGGCATACAAAGGGCATCCTATTTTTAAACGCTTCTATATTTGTTGGAACGAATTTCTGTGTATTAGGGATAGGTAAATGGTTCAAAGTGGAAGTGGGACAGTTAAAACAGAATCTACTTTTGACATGGTGAACCTGAGCGCATGTTTCATATATGTCGGATAGATAATATGAGAGTCTTTTGCCAGTGAACTGAAGTAGAACAGTCACGTCTAACAATAACAACTATTTACAACCTCAAATGAATTATGTTAACATGTATTATCGTAAGTAAATTAAGTGACTAACAGAAACAGTAGCTAGATTATGGTGGAACACCGTTGTATTCTACGAACATATCGGGGTCTGATGTATGTGTCAAAGCGAAAAGTCCGTCACATTTGTTGAGAGTAAAGATACCAAAGCAGCTCAGGCGAAGTACATACAAGAGTGCTCATGTCTGAGCTATGTTTCTTCCTCTACATTCCAAGTCAATATTACTCCATCTTATTTTACAGACACAGGGTCCGGATTTACTCTGAAGCAAAATTCATAAGCATTTGTTCTTCATTCGTTCTTGAAGTCAGACTACCTTCGACATCCCCAAAATCTTAGGCTTCGTCTGACGTCAGAGTTATCTTAATGGTATCACCCTACCGGTTCACATTACCTTGTGAATGTAACTTTATTATAAACTACAAACATCAAAGATAATGTGTTGGCGAGAGAATCACAGTTTCACAGGAAACTGTATAGTGACTTCGGATCGTCTTTACTGCTGTAAGCTACATCCACTAAAATTACAACTTCTGATCCACTGCCGTTGAGAACGCCGCCCAACTAGTCTGATGCTTGTCCGAATTCTGAAGGTCGAATGGGGTTTCCGTTGACATTCGTCCACTTTGGCGGCTGTCGTGCAGCTGTACTTAAGGTTTTCTCACTTCCAATTCAAGTGGGATCCTTAGCGACTTTACCTGTTATACTGAATTAATCCGAAGATTCGCCGTTTTCTCATTACGACTTTCGATTCGCATTAGCGTAATGCTGGGGGAATTTTGGACGTAGAAACCAAAGAGCAAGAAACTAGCTTTGCGATATTCTTTACCTTTTTACTACAATCCAGATTAAATTGAAGCTAATCGAGCGCTGTAAATTGTTTTTAACCTGTAATACCTAAACAAATCGAATGATTCCAAAGGAAGCATCAAAGTTGGAAATACGGATCGCAAGTGAAATTGATTATACACAAGAACTAGGTTAACAGTAGGCATGCCATATAAACAGGAATTCCATAGACTTGATCTTTTTACACTCATGTGAGACTGTGGCAACCACATTCTCAGCAAACTTTTCATTAGGTGATGTGAGACTTATTTCACCCGAAGTTGGTTTAAATTGTTGTTAATGAACAGCCTTTTGTTGAGTTCATTGCCGCTATTGATTTTTCCCAAAGTTGCATACACAGCTCACCGCTGATTTGTTCTTGACCAGTCGTTGGTTTGAATCAATGGTTTTCATTCAAACGGCTGAAGGCATATATTTATTTTCTTTACACCACCTTTTTATTGTTATATTTATTTCCACTTATTGTTTTGTATGCTGAATATCTATATAGAACATCTACCGGTTTATTATGCAACTGAACGACGATGATACAAATATCTAACTGACGGTAAACAATCAGATGAATGTGCATAATTCTGCAGAATGACATTTTCACGGAAAATTTCAACATCTTTTCAGTAGACGCAAACTATGAAATCCACCAATAGTCCGTTCAAAGGTCAGTCTTTAGAAATAACTAAAGCTGAGCACATTGTTCATGGCGGATAACACAAAACGGAGGGTTTGACAGCGGCAAAACATATACGATTGTTTCGGCAACAGTTACCAGGGAGTGAAGTACAATGAATACCAAGTGACCAGTGAGTGGACTTTGTGAGACGCACGTGTCGAACCCTGTTTTTTACTAATTACTCCCAGGGTCACGTCGAACTGTTCACACGGCCATGTTTAAGAAAATCCCAGATAACATTAATTACATCGTCTGCTCATATTCAACAAACCCCCACTACTGCCTTAATATTTTCCAATACTCAATCGGTTTACCAAAAATGTGCTGTTTAGCAAATGAAATATCTGCTAATATTCTATGTCTTTGACCAGCAAGATGTCCATCAGT
The DNA here is from genome assembly GCA_013368495.1 of Paragonimus heterotremus. Taxonomy (NCBI): domain Eukaryota; kingdom Metazoa; phylum Platyhelminthes; class Trematoda; order Plagiorchiida; family Troglotrematidae; genus Paragonimus; species Paragonimus heterotremus. The sequence goes on from LUCH01001786.1 coordinate 46,108, forward strand.
CTCTCTTACTGAGCAGAATAACCGAAAAGATTACAATATTCCATCAACAATTACCGCCTAAGCGATATTTCACTGAAATCACGGAATATCCAGACAGCAGTAATGGGCATAGATATCGGTCCTAATGATCCTATAACAGTAAGGAAAGATTTATATTTATGCAGCTCAACTGAGAACATTTGTAGCTCCATTATCAGAGATATAATACATTTCTCTGGCACGAACTCATGAAAATCAAATAGCTTTTGTCCAAGTTTCTTTCTAGCCAACAACTGAAACGATCGCACACTTTCAGACCTGACCACTTTGTGTTCAGTGCAGGGTAATTTGACAAAATGACAATGATGCACACTTGCCTACCAGGACGAAAATCCATCCTGTCCCCAATCTGGGTCATTGTGATCGATGGGGTAAATTATCCCTGACTAACCGCAGGTGAAAGTGTGCTAACCCTTTGGAAATAATACACTATGGTTAGTATGCTGAATTGCTGTGGTATCGATTTTTTTCCAAAAAGAGTACCCAACGATAAAACTATCTGCATTTTATTTCATTATAGAGTCTGCTGGTGCAATGGAAATTATTGTTTTACAATTTTGTGTGGTACCTACGTTTACTATAAAGAGGAAAGACACTTTCATGAAATCTAACAGCAGTAAAAGTGAGCAAACAAGTCGGAGTAAAAGAAAAGGCAATGTTAAAAAACCACGTTTTGAACTATAGAATAGAAGTCAATCGATCCAGTAAAATTATACGATAAAAAATAGTAGTGTATAAAAGTCGACTGTCGTATTCAACTGCTAATAGTTCCTCAATAGCAAATTAATGATGAACGTAACGCTTATTCATATACACGGGGAAGATACAGTTTTCATGTTGGTTGATAATTTTGCCACAGCCAACCGTTCGCCATGAACTATTACATAACTATTTGAAACCTATGTCATAACCTGTACGCAGCTTGCCATGAAAATACCGAACAGTTTAGAAATGACACGGTGGTGTGAACAGGAAATAACTTCACAGGTTTGTAGGGGTTCCCGAGGGATGCATGCACAATGTGTAATTTATACAATATAAACTAGCAACTCTCTCCCATCACACTTGGAAACAGTGAACGAAGCGTCATTTGTGTTTTACTTCAAGTCAGATCAGAGCAGTCTTTCAGTCTAAACACTGTGACTAATCAAAAATGGCTGACAACCATAGTTCGACCATACCTAGTGTGAGGGTTACGCAGCATCGGCTGATAAGATTATCTCGCAGTCCAAATCCAACCGTGGCAATCACTTGCAACACTAACGAGCTTTAAGAAGGGATAAACTTGGTTACAACGTTTTTTTCTGTAGGGGTTGGCTAAACCGTCCACAGAAATGCGAAAGTGTGTATGTGTACACAAAATTAATTCGTGTAACTTTTTTATGTTTTGCCAATCATGTTTAAGCCACTTAGAGTCAAAAACAAACGAGAATTAACCTATAGGGGTGATCAATCAAACCGTTAACACATTCACGGTAGGTAAAACTTTTGTGTACAGGACAGATTTCATTGAATACGCTGCTTTGAATGGACTGATACGGTAGGCAGGTCATTGACGGGAATACACTAAAACTGTGCTACCAGGGTAGACTCGTCTTTAGCCACTACAGTTAGAATTAGGTGAAAAATGTAGTTCGGTACTAATGTTCGAAGCTTTTCTGGAAGATTCATTTTGATTGAGTCTGGCGATCTCATTCATGACTACCTGCGAGACCTTGTAAAAATATTCCATGCCAGGCAGTCGGCAGTCTGCATTGTTTTTGTGCGTTGCAAACAAAAATTTGACCCTGAAATGACAATGGCAAGTTACCATCAAAATATGGAAGACCGTCTGCGGTGTTCTGACGGCCAATAACTTCTCCTAGTTTGCCAAAAAGGGAACCATTATTCACCTGTATCGGTTAGTATCAAACGGACTGGGACCAGACTGAATAAAGAAAGTTTATCGCCATAGTGCCATCTCTTGAATATGGCAGAGTAACCCCCCAGCTGAACAGAATGATTTCCTGATGTAATCAATTAGTTAGGACTGCTTGAAAGTCCGTCATGAGAGCAGGACGACGTACAATAAAAAAAATGAAAGGAACAAAGCGGGTTACTGAGGAATCCCATGTTTCGTACTACAACAATCGAGCGTTGACTCTGATCATTTAGTCTGACAACAGTAAACTTTATGTGGAAGCAGCATTATCAACAATCAGAGGACTAGCTGACTACCGCATGAAGCATATTCTGCTCTCAAAGCAGAACTATAAGCGAATAGATTGAGGGAGATGATGGAACTTTAGAACTGTGTTATACTTAGTCTTATCCTTGGAATATAATAACTTACATGGGTCACAGACCGTCAGATTCACCAAAAGGTCATAAGAGGGAGCTAATAGGATTACAAAAATTTCATGACAAATTAATTCACCAGCCGAGGAACCAGATGCACATTGATCATATGCTGTCCACGGGAAAAAAAGCAACGTCTGCTTAGAACGTCCTTGTTTGAAACATCTACTGTTTCCGTCTTAACTATAACGGGTCGTCAGTAATAGCAGCTTAAAGGAAGCAATAAAACAATGTTGCTGAATGCAGGCTGCTTTACAGAATAAGAATTGGATTATCAAAAGACAAATATTACTGTCAGAAGAACCAACGGCCATCTTCAGCAAACGCGATCATAGCATCCAGAAAATCCGTGCAAGACTCAATGGAAAAAATCATTCAGAGGGAGTTATGTTGAAGTATGTAAACACTGTGAATGTACCAGCAAACGTCTATGTTCGGACCTGTGCTACAGACCTCAGCTGTCTAGTGCAATGAAATAAAACGTGTAAAGAATATCGTACATCTTACTGATGACCCAGAGCAATACATGAGACGGATACGTACTGGTTGAATTTCTGAGAGGAGTTGATAAGTGTTGCTTACCTATTTTTGTACACCCAACAACACTTTGTTGGTTGCAACACAGCATTTCAGTGAGTTTTAAATTTTAGATCGGCTGATAGGTAGCAAGAAAACTCTGAACCTATTTCGCTCACTATGACGTATCTGAGGCCTTTTTCTTAGAAAATGCACTACGATCCATTTGTTCAGAATGAAAAGTGGCTGCTAAAGTGACGTAACCCCAGCGTTGTGCAGATAATCCACATAGTAGTCAATCACACGATACGAGAAAAGCAATGGTTGAACAGACGACAGAGCATTTATTAGCGTCTGCACAATAAACTTGGGAGCTATTCTTGAGGAGCGTGACAAGAAAAGCGCAATGGTCCCCATGAACATGCCACACAATTTGTTTTAAGGTAGGACAGAGGAAGGAAAACAAGTGCATTTGCCGAAAATAGGAAAAATTCCGGGACCAGAAACTGTAAATGAAAACGAAGTGTAGAATAGTTGGAGACCACACGCGAAAGACCAAAAGATACACCACGGTCGGAGTCTGTGACCTACCAGCTGTACAGGTGGACAATAATGTCCGAATAGGTAACTCTGCATACAATCCTCAAGCATGGAAATAAAAACGGTGGTAGGGGTTGTTGTTATCCGTTATGTAAGACAGAAACTTGGGTAACAGCATACAAGATAAGTGGAATGCGCTTGAGAAAGTGTGTGCCGTAACCAACAGATGGTTCCCATGATCCCCGAAGTGTGACGATGAACCGTTGTGGGGCGTCCCACGAGGTAGGGATACAAACTAAGTTCGACTGAACGAACTTCATGACGCAAGAGTAACAAGTTACTTGTAGAAAACTGCAGGCGAAGTGAGTCGGCTAAACCGGCAAATCCACCTATCAGCCAATTAGTCGATCGGAATTGTACCGAGATGTAGTTTCCACTTTGTTATTTCCTACGTCTGAATCACACGGGCTGTTTGCGCACGTGGTTCTTTGAATCCACTGGATGGTAAGTAAAGCCAAACCGAACTGATGAGAACGCTGAAACTTCGGAACCGATAGTTCATCGTTTATAAGATAGCCAACGAAAACCTACAACTTCAGTTTTGTCCAGAATCACCAGCACTGTCCCTTCCCCTCTCACAGACTGCTGATTACGGGTAACAGTGGATCGCATTGTGACTCCTCGAGACAGCCTACAATTAAAATTCACATTATGTTTGCCTATAATCGGTAGCACGCTGCATGACGAAATTTCCTCCAACTAACATGTTTTTGTTGTATGTGGTTAGCCATCTGACGGGCTGTATGTATAATGGGGGCTGAACCAATCTGAAAGGACAAAATTTGATATAAAAAATGTCATCGTTGCCGATATTCATACGTCAGCTGTCTATTGTCACCGTATAAAACCACAGAACCTTCTAATAAGTTGTGTAAGCATAAATCCGTACACTTAAAATAACCCTTCTAGTAGCAAGTATAGAATAGGATTAGATTGTCTATAACGCAAGAGTCTAAGCTACTGTTACTCAGCTATTCAAGGTCAAGATAATTGTGCTTCAAAAACACCACGTGAAATCTACCGAATAGCTAAATCTAAAGCGATCAGAGTGGTATGATGGTATGCGCCAGACATCCTCCCAATATCATGCGCCGTCTCATTTCAATAATCGTACTCAGTTCACAATTGCAGACAACCTGAAAACGTTAATATTCACACCGTTTAGTCCCTAGATCAAACTAATTGTAGTCAATATGTGCTAACCTTGATCAACTTAAACCTCTGAAAAACTTGTAAGACGGCTCAGGATGTACACTTGATTCGAATGTAAACTGTTCCAAATGACCAGAACCTGGCGAGGATTCAGTTGACCAAATGGACGATTGTTAACACAACGTACGATATGTTTTGGACGTTGAAGGCAGATGTCACCTGCTTGACGTTCACACTGCTGGAAAGACAGATGGTTGAATTCAATTTGCTGTCCAACAAAATAATAAGTAGGCTGATGACTACATCCATTCTTACAGTTCTGTTTCGGCACGATAATTTCGGAAAACGATAGCTCAGACGATTGACCTTGTCAAGTAAAGTAGACCCCTATTAGTAAATCTTGCCCGAAATGACCTGGTAAAACGTTGGATAACAATATGTAAACAAATATTTCACTAACGGTTTGTACGAAACTACAAGTTTCACAACTGCTATTTACAGAGGAAAAACTATTTCAGTGAACTGAGATTGTTTATCTCCCGTCATCCTTATAGTTAAAGTTGTCATGCCAGGACTTCCTGGACTGTCACAACTATGGATAAATAAGCGGTGCCTCCTTCCATCAAACTAACCGCAGTTAACAAACACAAAAGTGGATAGGGTGCACCTTAATGTGGCAGAACTGAGGGCCATCTTAAAACCAGGGTTGAACAGCAAATCTAAAAATGGACCGGAACTCACGCAACTAGGCGGCATAACATAAAACCAAATCACACAACACCATCGGCCACCGAGCTTCTCGTGACTCAATTATCGAACTACCGTAAGCAGAATTCCGAGGTTATATTTGCATCTCGAAACTAATGTCTGTTATGACCAGCCGCCGAGACCGTAACCTTACAATCCCACTTTATGTTGTGCGTCCAAAATAATTGTCTGTAACGTATACGCAGCCATGTTAGTAGTTAACTTGCAAGTTGGATTAGTGCACGCACAAACCTCCTACAGTACATGTCTGTGGAGATGCGGCAGTTGGCTTGACTACAAGTAGTGTAAAGTTAGTCGGTTGTATCCATTCTGTTCAGGTTGACGATTGGCTTTAGGTTCTGTCACCTGATCTACACTGCTATCCTGACGTGGTGGTCGGGTTTGTGTATTGTTTTAATACAGCTATTTTGGCTAGGACTTCGGTCAATCCAAGTAAAACCTTGTCAGATAGACCAAACGGAACAGCCGGAAGAAAAGTAGGTTCAGTCAGCGTTGCATGTCATACTACTTACCGTGTAGGACTGTTCAGGTAGTGAGACACGATTCTATGGGCATTCAGCTGAACTATTTTTATAGTTGCAGCACCGCAGTCCTGCGATTCAGAAAGAAGGAGGTTAGAAGAAGTACCCTCAAACAAACAGCACTCTGATCGCTCAACGGTTGGCCGTGACCGCTGGCGTATCATCCTATACGGTCGAAAAACATCCAATATCTCTCAAAAGCCCGATGTCGCTTCGAGTACATCCACTGCGCGCAGCAGTGCTCAGAATGAGACACCACTGTCTTATTCACTGCGCCCTTGGGCTAGGCAAGCCTCTCACTGCCAAGTGAATCAGACTCTTGAGTCATTGACCCCGAGTAGGGTCCCTCAAGAAAACCCGGTAACCTGTTGTCTTGTAGGTCGGACTTTTGAGCCAGAGACTCGAGGTGGGGTCCCTCAACTCATCCTCCTTCTGGAGCATAAACGATAGGGAAGTATCTGGAGTTTTCGTTCTCCCGACAGTGACATTATTCATCCAACCCGACTTTCTCCCTCTACTTTGCCCCCTTAATTTTTCTGCTTTCCATGTGCCTTCGAGCGATAGTTGTCTTCTGGGGCCAAGACAACTGGTAAACATTGGCGCTTTCAATGTCTACGCTCTCCGACAAGTCGGTCAACAGGCTGTTCTGGTAAGTACTCTCTCAAATCTTGAACTTGATGTGTGCTGTAAGTTGGAAACGCGAGTCTACGATCCTATCATCAGCATTCATTTACGTTCACTTCTAGAAAACTACCATCCAAACGCTTCTCCTTCAGGGTATCTGATGACGCCGAAGCGGATTCTCATGATCAAGCTGCAATGGAACTCGCATTGAGTTCCAGAGAAGAGCAACGTTTGTTCGATTGGATCCCACTGAACAATCGCTTGTGCGTTGTCAAACGCAATACATCAGTAAGTCTTTCAGCGCGATTAAGAAGAACTTTGTGTTTTCATCATACCAGCGTATGATTCAACGAACGGCTGTTCGGATGTTATCAAAGATGTATTCTTTGACACCCTCATTGATCTTCTGAGGCAGAATAAACATTCAGAGATCATCATACTAGCGAGCGATTTGAATGCTTGGGTTAGTCGTATTTTCCCGGACAAGGAAAGGTTGGGAGTTATGTTGGGTGACAATGGTAAAAGAGTGCTGCAGCTGTGTGTATCCCATGGGCTCTATATTTCAAGCACCGTACTCTAACATAGAAAAAGATACTGCATTCCATGGAGACTTCCGTGTTCTTCTCATATTTGGGCACAAATCAATCATATATCAATCATTTACACATGACGACACTATGCTGAAGACTGTCGTGTCTTCTGGAACAACCAACTGGACTCGGAATATGATGTTGTGCGTATCAGGTTTGTTTATCATTTGTCCGGAGGACATACGTTCGTAGTTGCAAGACACTGGGTTGACATTCAAGTGAGCACAGTGTGGAGAACGCTTATCAGGAGGAATTGATGAACAATTTGCTAAGTTTTTGTCACAACAAGCACTGGGAACAAATCGCTGCAAATATGAAAACTGGCTGTAAAAAGGAACGTTTTGGAGGAGCAATACACCTGCGGCAGGACTGTATTTATCTCACGTCGATAAACCTCATGAACAAGCGCCACTCGATCCAATCTGGTTCTAAGTATAATGACCACCGTCGGGAACTTAAACATAAGCTGACTAAATGCTCGCACAAAAAACCGTTAGCATCACATGACCGGACAGTCAAAAGAGATGACAATAGCAGAGGGCTTTTATTCCTGGTTATACTGGCCTTCGAGTCGGTGTAACTGAGACCATGTTTGAAAGGGACGGTTCAGTTGTCACTCGACAGCTGCGTTGACTTGATAGATGGGCCAAACATTCTGAGGAACACTTCAGCTGATGTCAACGAGATAGTGGGAAGCGGGGGACACGAATGATCAGTCATTACGTTGCAGACAACCCCTCATCGGAAACAGAAATAGCCCTGGAGCTTAAGTTAATTAAGTTTAATAAGGCTCTGAACCAGACCTCCTCCCTGCGTATCTTTTCAGGGATGATGGGTGGAGGATGATATCAGAGTTGGAAGAATGAAAAGACACCTAGTGATTGGCGCCTGTCAACAGTAATTCCCGTTTTAAAAGACAGCCACGAAGTCTAAGTGACAACCACAAGTTACTCACTAATCTTATCTTATGTCGGCCAACTAAGCCCAGAAAAAGTCAGATACCCAAAGAACAGGCAGGATTCCTTTTCGGCTGAGGATGCGTTGATCATACTTCTTCGCTGCGACGGATCTTGGAACATCGACGCTCTTATAGACTGTCGACGTTTGCGATATTTCTAAACTTAAATGTAGCTTTCTATCCAGTTGGTCGTGAAGTTCTAGGAGACTGTCTTCTTTTCAAAGAAGTCCCAGGGAAGCACTTGAATTAGCTTAAATCACTGTATGCTCACTCTGCAAACAGGGTGATGGTTTGTGGACAACTGTCTCGGGCATTCCTCACTTCTAGTGGTGTTCGTCAAGAGTGTCCAATTCACCCCTTTCTTGTTCATTTTTGTTGTGGACGATAATCTGGATAGTGCACTTAAAGGATCCCATGATCTTGGGGATAAACTTTTTCCTGGCACCAGGTTGACTGACCTGGAGTTTGCGGATGACGTTGTCTTACTCAGCCCCTCTATCGAAGAGATGCAGACCATGTTGAACAAGAGGAGTGACCAGACCGTTTTGTAGAGAATGGGTTCCGCACCTTCAAAGTGTAAAGTGTTACTTCAATACTGTGGTATTTTTACTTCCACCTTCTCTATTACAGACAAACTATTCGAAACTGTGGATATTTCCACATACTTGGGTAAGACTATCTCGTTAGCTTGTAATGTTGCTGATGAGATATCAGCAAAGCAAGCAAAGGCACGAGTTGCCTTTGCCAAACTGCGTCATCTGTGACGTCGAAAATACGTTCGGTTGTCGCTGAAAGGATGAGTATATAATGCTGTTTTGCTCTACGGTTTGGAAACGTAGCTTGTTTGCAAGGAAGGTATCAACAAGCTTACTGTGTTTGATCATCAATGTCTCCACCAGTTAGCAATTTAGTCGTTCGCCGGCGCGATCGATTGAGCAACTAATCGCGTTGCGCAGCCTGCAATGGTTTGGTCATGCAAACCGCATGCCGGATGATCGTCTGCTGCACGGAACATTATATGCTGAGATCACGAACAGATCAGTAAATTTGCGTGGTTGTTGAGCAACAACGTGGTTACGAAATTCGAAGACGTTAACTACTCCATCGAGCGAAGTGGGTAGGTGTCGCTTGTTTTGATGGGGTCTTCGTGATCACTCGAATCGCTGGTTAGAGACGCTATCAGAGATGGCAGTGTCGCAGTCAGTGGTGTAACTGCATCCATACCGTTTCCAATTCTCGCAACTAGCCTTCTTTTATTATTATTATTATTATTATTACTTTATAACCCTTTCAATAAAGTGTCTTTTAGAATACTCCACGTCAATGCTGTTGTGAGCAGTGGCCCGAACCACATTACCTTCTGATCAGGCCCAAGGCCGTTGTAGAGATGATGCTGATGATAATGATGATGTCGATGAGGAGGAGGAGGGTAAGGTCGATCGGAGTTTAGTACTTGATCGCGGCAAGGATATCCACTACTGACGACCTCAAATACGGGCGAAACTCGGGAATGTGACTTTTTCCGATGGTATGACCAGAAAAATTATGTTCGACCACCGATGTCACCGCCACTCAGTCTGTTTTAAGTGAACTGATCATGTGACCAATGCGCCCGTTCGCCTGCGCGTATTACGGAACGCTCGGGATGAGCGATCAATTGGTCAACTAATCACGTTGCACAGCTTGAGATGGTTGGGTCATGTTCTCCGTATGCCAGCTGAGCGTTTAACGTACCGAGCATTATATACTGAGACCACCAACAATTAGATAAAACCGCGTGGTGGTCAAGCAACAACGTGGTCACGAAATTTGAAGACCCTGACTGCTCCATTGAGCAGAGTGGGTAGGTGTCGCCTGCCTGGATGGGGTCCTCATGATCACTCAAACCGCTGATTAGAGACGCTATCCGAGATGGCGATGTGTCGCAGTCAATGACGTACCTGTAATCATACCATTTCTAGTTCTTCCGCTTAGTCTTCTTTTATTAATTCTCAACCTTCTTAGTAACGTTTTCTTCTAGGATATTCCACGTCACTGTTGAGGTGAGAGGCGGCCCGAACAACAGTACCTTCTGACCAGGCTCATGGGTATTATGATGATAAAGACTTTCTATAAAGAAAGTAAACAGGGACTATGTCAATTAAAGTGAATTGCTGTTATGACGCTGAATAGAATTAGACGGTTTACCCGTTTGCATTCTTTCGTACTTCAAACTTCACCCTTCTAAAGTCATAGACTAAGTCCCATTTCATCCACTTAACTAAACACTCATTGTGAACTGTTTGTGGCCAGAACTGAGTGATAAACGTCGCAATGAAAGGATAATCTTGAAGAATAAAATTTTATTGAGAAAGCAAATGAAGTAACTCAAAACTGACAGCTTTGATATAAAAGGTTTACTCAAGTAGAAGCTACTGATGAATTAGATTGGTCAGAAAATTAAATAGAATTTTAACTTCACCCCTCCTGACAAGTCCTGAGAGTGACCTTAGCGATCAGCACCAACAAGACTGTTACGGCATCTTCTCTTGAGATAATATAACGAAGTCTGCACTTCGCAAAAGCCAATATGGCTAAGCATATACATATGACAGATTGTTCCTGTCTACTCTGGTGTTAGTAACACAACGCTCGACGTGGTTGCATCGTCAAGCCGCGGTCGATGTTCGATTCCCGGTTGTGCCACGGTTACTCGGTGCTGATGGCATCTAACAAATCGGAAATCAGAAACTGGCACTTGCATCATGGGAACTTGACTGACAGGCCTTTGTGACTGGAAAGTCTATCACCAGATACGTGGGTTGTTCATGTTTATCAACCCGACCTCTGAAGACACTGTTTAAATGAATAAAACACTTTTGAAATGCGTAAAAAATTGGACATGAAATCATAAGAACGAATGTAGGAGACATTGTGTAAGTACTGGTGATCAGATTGAGCATGGAATGCTTCAGAGAGCATGAGAAAAAAATTTCTCAAATAAAACTATCTTTTCACAAATCCGCCCTTTGAGAATGAAATAAAATAGTTGATTTCTGAAAATAATAACACAGATTCCGGGACTTTCATCAGAAACAATTTTAAGCATAACAATTAAACCCGGTTGATGCAATTACGTCGTCCTGTTTCAGGACATTTATCTTATTGTTTTTATTTGAATCTCTTGCAAATTTTCGGTCAAACAAAAGCACAAAAGCATTTGAGTACGCTGAAAATTTTGCGTTTAAATTTCGCAATGACATTCAGGCGCGACAAACAGAGTTCCCTAGTATTTTGTTGAACATTAGTAATTAAATATGCAGAGTACAGAACTATGTATCATTTGTTACAAAGAAGTCTCATCTGAATTTTATTTGTCACTCATTAACTTGGCCAGGAAGCTCGTCAGCGCGGTGTTTATTTCATAGGACTTACACTCATCCAGTAAACCCTATCGGAATTAAAGTTATTTAGCAGCATCAAACTTGATTGGTTACAGAGTAGCAATAGCTAAACCATAACAGACTGAAATCAGTAAACCCGTTCAGTTTCAAATCAGTCGAAGTGTATGGAGCCACTTGAAGTCAACGTAAAAGACGTTGATCATCAACGAAAACACAACCATGTATTCATAAACATGGTTTTCATCACTTTTCGTAGTCGTTAAATGGTTCCGATCACGTGACGTTAAATCTTTGTATGTGACTGCTAGTATTCAGATAGTAACGGAATCAGTTATACAGCTTAACTATCTGGTTCTATTGGTACGGATGATTACCTTGGATGTTTGCGACCTGCAAATTATGAAATTTTGTCCAAAATCTAGAAACATTAAACAGTAATTATAATGGTTTGAAATGTACCACATGACTGGCAACAATCTTGGTCTAGATCCTACCTCAGTACTTCATTTCACTACTGATATTAAAGACAAGTTTTAACTTATCACATTCCCTGAATTACTAGCAATGTGTGTTTATACATTTCATCGAATTTCATTTATCATCACGTTTCCAATCAGTTAAACTTGAAACGACCAAGGGATCCAAATTTCTGCAATATTTGACGCGATCATTGTCAAAATCTTATTATTTTCCTGTACAACAGCAAACACAGAATCTTTGACGCAATTATACTCATGAACCGAAGATTCAGCGTCAAAATGGGTGTACTATCTTGGTGGGTCCACCACTCTTTTCAAACGGTCATGGGTTTTTCTGTTTTAAGACTTACTTTATTTTACATTCATCAAAATAATATACAGATTCATGTTCCGGCTACACGGCGGCCTATTCTATGATTATTTTTATCGCCTTAAATTTTTTTTAAAAGTGTTTACTCACGTTTCACGAAAGCATGCATTTTTTCCAAAACACTTTTAATTCTCTTAGCCTGGTTGTCGATGCTGGATGTAACCTAAAGCTAAACTAACAAGATAACTTGACAATTACTGGTTTTCCGAGTAGTTTTAATAACCTGCGATCGGTTTATCGGATTTTTGCGTTACTGCTCTGCTTCCGAATAAAGTTTCTTCAGTGCCTTCAAACAATCGTTTTTCACTGCATGTGAGGTATTTCGTGCAGAAAAATGTAACCAATGAACTGTTTTCGACATGCAAGTCCAATATGGTCGCCTTCACAAAAAGTGTACGCTAATCTTTGATGTCTGAGTAACTATCACTAGTGGCTTTGTATAGCAACATGTGCAATTTAATGGTATCATGGTAACCGTACAGCAAACTTACCTGGGTTATATAAAATTGCATCAGATTAATGTTTATCATCACTTGTGAACCATGGCAATTAAAATACACCTATCAAAAGCATTGGTCAAGTCTCACACAACCTTGGTTCCGGTTTGGAATGTCATGCTTCCAACCGGTAAATATACAATACAACATTGAAGTCTTAATTGTACAAAAGCTAATGATTATTTGTCAAATCATTCAAACCAAGTGGAATCGAGCAGCACAGAATGTTTCCGTTTGTTCTATATATATTTATTTATCATTCGACGGTTTTACAGAATTGTCTTAGAAATGTTTCGGAATAAATGGTGTCCAGACAATAGACAAACGCTTTCCGCTTTATATTTAGTAGCGGGTGATTCTACAATCACATCACATTAATCTTCATGCATTGAATGAACGGTTTTCCCTATCACAATTTGCTAGATTTGCACCTCTTTAACACGGGTGTTAAAAATAAAACACCTTGCCAGGAATTTCTTGCTGTTGATTTGGAATTGGCCAAGTTATTGCTAACTCTGTTAAAATTTGCGTCAGTTGATTCCATAAGTTGAAGATTCAGCTCTCAAAATGAAAGTTTTTCTTGGCATTCTGTAAACTCTAGTAAGTAAATCATACAAATAATTAAGGACTGTTTCTGTCATGGTGTTTCGTGTTGGTACTTCTCCACTTACAATCTCGATGACCAGAAGCGCCTTGTACTTATACGCTGAGTGCAGGATTTATAAGGTCAGATTTGAGGAAACCAGCCATTTAACATGGTATATCTCTAAAGTTACTAATTAGTAACAACAATAAGTTTGTCGTTATCAATGACGCACACAAAAATGTTCACTGCTTTTCGTCGTCTGTATTTGAGTAGAATTACGAAAACTACATCAAGGGCTGAAAAAGCCCTAATGTGACGAGTAGCCAGAGGACTCTAGGCGAACTTGGCAGAACAGTTTACGGTGTACTCAATTTTCGGGCTTTATCTATCAATGGGAATCACTGCCAGTAGTACGGAAAAAAGAAGAGATCAGATCTCTGTGAGCAGTGATTACACATTGCACTGAACATACAAAGAACAGTATGACTAACGTAGCGAGCAAGATATTGATATATCAAAGCAATTAAGAAACCGAAAAGATCCGCATCACGAAGAGTGATTGCTTCGGAAGTAGCTATCCAGCGCAACTTTCGAAAGATCAATTGTCTAGAGGTTTATTTTTGACGTTATTATATAATGTTTTGCGGCTTGAATATCTGATAGTAATTTCAAAATCAATGATCCCGATCAATTTAATTTAATTGTCAACTAGGCAACGCACAGTGCATTATTGTGTAACACTTTTAAATTTCAATACTGTCATCCACTACAGTCATCAGACTGTCTTATGTTGAAGATAGCAATACACAGTTTCTAATGAGGGACCCGCACTGACTAATTTGACGTAAAAAAAGGACAACACTGCTGCTAATGGAACATTAATTACCCTTTTGCATACGATATGAATCCCAGGACTTTCTAAGTTCATCGTATCAACGCAGCATACCTGTAACAGTGATAACTGTTACATATGTATAAATGATCATTACCTAACAATGAAACACGTCCCAAGATATCTGGAAGACTTAATGTGTGACGTGATCCTGTGTGATTCGGTAGGACCCAAATTGGTTCTATGATACAGTGCATACAAGCCTACCCGATTAAAAACGACAATAAATGATTCATGGAATCCAACTGGCGTGCGCTATCTGTCTGTTGATGCGTTCTTGCAGACCACTAACAGCTAAGTAACATAAACCGCTGTCTGACATGCGTCACTCTTTTTCTGTTCATGTGTCACGTAACTTGCTGTTTTTCATCAGAAGTGCATTTAACAGTATAACTGTTTTTACAGTCGCGGTCAGTAATCACACATCAAGTGATACCACCACTATGTAAACATTATGGTCCAACTTCTTTTTCAAACCGGTGAGTAGGGAATAGTGCTTTAAATTTTATTCAGAAGACAGTAACCACTTAGGCCGCATGATCGACAAACCCAAAACTAAAGAATAAGTAATCATATACGGAAACTGACCTAGAGAATGAAGAAAAAACGCGATGAGTAATTGGTCAGTATCATGAAACTCTCGAGCTAACAAAGGAAAGAAGTATTTATTTTAAAGAAAAAGGTACACTTTTCAGATGTATCAAGCAGGTTTTTGCACGATCTGGAAAAATATTTGTGTGAACGAAATTGAACAAATTGAGTTGACTGATGGAAAGTTTGTTTTCTCTCATATCACTTCTAACAATAACCCACCGCGCCCTCAAAAAAAAACAGTTTTAGACTTTCCTTACGGTTGTACTTCCTTTCCCCAGATATTGAAACTAACCCCCGATTTTTGTTTGATCATTGAAATGGCTGATGGAGGTGTCCATGACTTTTTATCTGGCGGAAAACTGTAGTTGGACCATTGCTCTTAACTTTTCATATACTGGTGTACAAGCAATTTCGCCCGTAGTCTCTGGGGTCGATTAGTCTCAATTTATTTGTTTGTAGTGTTAGTGTTCTCCAAGAAGTTGCACCTGTTAGACCTGCCAACTCTGTATGGTAGTTTTTAAGGTCTTTGTTATCACGGGATAGCGGCAAGTATGATGGAGTTTCACTTAGTGTAAAAGCAAGGCTAACTGATTTAGTAAGTCAGCACACCCGAACTGATCTTATAAACCACAGCAGATGATTGACAGTGGTTTCGCTTCATGAAGAAAAAACTTGGAAGAGTGGAAATGCACGCGAACGGTTAACTAACATCAGACATTTGGTGCTGGTATCACATAAAATTAATTGGCATATTTTATTAACTTTGTAAAATCTCAATTGGTAATAATTTCCATTAGACCCGAAAAGTGATGTTTTTGGCAGGTTGTAGAATACAACTTTTGATAATTCGTTAAACCGTATAAAATTAGTACAAAATGTCCACGTGAAACGGTGATCCAGAAGTTATAACAGTTGCAGTTATACTAACAAGTATTACCGATTAAAATTACTGATAAGTAGCGTATGATTTTGGTTGATGTGAAGTACCAATCTTTCAAGAATAAGTGTTATTTCTAAATTCTTCTTTGGGCGTACCTTTTGAAAAGAATTAATAGACTGAAGACTTCCCGTTAAAACACATCGGTGGTTTGTGTTGTCATCATCAGCGAGGTAGAAATTAAAGTTACAATCTCAGAAGGGAAGTGTGTAGTCATTGAGCCCTTGACCTCATATCACCAAAGGTTAAATTGTCACAGCAAAACCCAGTTTAAATTGCATGTAAGTAGCACATCTATCACTAACAGGCGCACAGTAGATCTTTATTTTTTGACTACAATTTGACCGATAGTTTCTAAAATGGGTTTCTCCGTTGGAAAATATACGATAGTTAGTGTCCCCTCTCACTGAAGTCGGAAAATCTGATGGTTACTGTCAAGTTAGTATGACTGAGCATTTCCATTTAAACAGCTGATCGTGAAGTATACGACATCAATGGAGCAGAGATTTGCTTCATGAAGTATTGGCCAGAGTCAAAAGATATATGTTGCTGACGAGCTCTAACAGAAACAAAACTGATGTCAAAGTGTTTTCCTCAAATGAGGTTGACTGAACATTTTTGCAAACGTATAGACTACAATCAGTTTTAGGTGAGGTACAAGCTACATAAATCCATTGGCCCGAAGCAACTTCCAGAAAACTAAACAACAACTTTTTGTGTGATTAGAACTTCTTCAATATAAGCCTTCAACCTTAATGCTACTACTCCGACAGATACCAGTCCTCCACTTTCAAACATTTGTAGGCATGAGAGGCAAAAAATCTCACGTACTCAATGTAAGACATATCTGGCTTTTGTATTGAAAACCATGACCAGGTTTGGATCAAACGACCAAAAGATAACAGCCAAAAACTTTTGTTTTAAATTAATTCCCTAAAAATATCTTGAAGACAAATCCACAGTTCGTGACCGCTCCAGCAGCATTTTAGAATATTCACGAAGTAACTTTGCACGATTTATCACAATTTCATCCTTTTTAACAGTGAAAGTTCATTGATCTTAGTTTGTTTGTCAGAACTATCTACATTTTTCTAAATGTTGAAGAAATTTGAATCATTCACAAAACATCTTAAGGATTATTTCAATGGACGCTAACATTAGCCGACGTTACCATCTTTGCGTCTTAACCAGTATGTTTGTTGTGAGACTGCCTGTGTCCAAGTACCAAGTAAAGCAAATGAAGATCACAATGCTTTCCCACTATAAAGTCAACACTATTCACAGATGCCCGTATCTTTTCGTCAGAAAGTGCTTTTCTCTCTCTCTCAACAGATTACAGTTTAATCGTTGGTCTGATGGGCAAAATATTGAACCCCAAAGCCGTTGAGAGTAAAATTGCTTGGTAAGCCTGAAGAACGACAAAACTGATCATTCATTTTTTATTCACAAAATCGACACATGGAGTTAGAATTACTCAGTTATTCAAAACAGGTATAAGATATAGGCCGTGACATGCTAAAACTGTGCTTTACTCTCACCAGACGCTAAAGGATTTCTAGCAACTGATAACCTAGTTGAACTGATTAAATCGTTCCAGATATTGTTGCACAACCGAAACCATAAACTGCTGGTCGTTAATGAGTCCATGTTAATAAAACGACGTCTTCAGGCTTTATGTGGCGGAAGACGCCAGTTCAAATAACATCTCTATCGTGGCGATGACCACATCATTATTGCATGCAACATTGAACGCATCTGACTGGTCCGTTCACTTTTTGTTATTATCTCTAGTCTATGTGGAATTCCCGGATTTCACTTTAACGACAGAAGTGAGAGTATAACATCCATGATAGGTGTTTTGTCGTAACAAACCAGTTATGCAAGCAGCTGTTTTCGGCTGTTTTCGTCGAGCTTTCACATTTACATAGGGAACGTGCAGATTATGTATGAAAATTAAAACTAGACAATTAGGCGATTAAAAATCAAGAATGTTGTCAACGGCCGATACTATTACTGCCAGACTCTACAACCCCTTACTGTGTGCCTAAAATCGATTCCTACAAACCCTTCACTTCTTTTGGTAATTATTCCACAGTTACTTGAACTTCAAACAACAGTGAACCACTTGACACCGAGGAACGCATGTCCCGCATTCACAAAAGCCACCACTCTCCTCCAACATACTTTGATCCTCTCGACTTCTGTGATTTTTAATGACATATTTGATTTGTTTAAATTTTAGTATATAACTCGTATGTACCCTGTGTAATTGTGAAAGCCCGATAAGGATTACCAGAAACCGCTGTTTGCACAGTTGACTCCTTATGAATTCTATATGAAGATGAAAGAAATATTTTAACATTCTAATGCATTTTGAAAAACAAAACAGAATGTGCATTTAAACTTGTGAAAATGTTGGAAAACTAGTCCCTGACCAATGATAAAACAGCATTCAAGTTAGACATTAATGGGTAGGTTATGCAATTACTTGAGATATATCTTTATACTTCACTGGCACATGTGCTCGATTTAACCATACAATCTCGTGGTTGGGTTACATTAATCGTGCAATACTCTGCTCGAACAGCATGTCATTAATCAAAACGTTTTCTGTATTAATCGCCTAGTTCAGTGACAACCAGATTATTCGAGAAAACTTCTTCAAAAAGAATGGTAGAAAACATGTCGATTTAACAATCAGAAGCCACTTCATCTCTAGTGGCTGCAAGAACAAAGACAGGAAATTCAATCTTATGAGTGAGACAGAATTAGACGAAATTCAATTACGTTAAATCATGTAACTGGATGATATAAGTCATGTGATATTCTCTCGCATTTTTATAGTGCCTAACATGGTTTGAATGCCAAATCAAATTAACACAAAGTGGAGTCTCTGGCTTAAGGAAGGGACAGACGGATGCGTATGTATATAAAGAAGATAACGACCATCTGACTCCTTCTCCTCTACCCAACCTAACTGAGACTTACCATCACAACCGATTTGTGTTTGTGTTTTAATTAATCACATTGTTCCTCTCTTCACTTCTTATCAATCAGTTTCCTATTACCACTCATGTTACTAAGTGATTGCACCAACCTGAGATAAAAATTTACCAAAAACAGTTCTGTTCACCGAAACCTATTGTTTTCATAATAATGAACATCAGAATACCCGCATTGTTGGCATATCTTGCTCATGGCATATTTTGGGTGGATTTTGGCATCGAATGATTCATCATCATCATCATAATCATCATCATAGACAGCAATACATCGGTGGTTCACATTGATTATTAACTGCCACACAACCATGAAGAAGAAGAAACAAACCCTGTTTAGGAGGACAGAAGAAAAAATGGATAGAGGAGGGAACCAAGTCACTAAAAATAGCTACGTCTACATTCAAACATACAACATCAAGGCACCTACACCTTACAAACAAACAAGCAGTAAGTGAAAGTAAGATGTCATCAGCAAGGCAGCAGCTTTCTTACAACTTTCACTGTCTCGCGTCATTAAGTGCAATCACTTCACAGACAACTCGGACAAACAACGACAACATTCAGGCCATTGAGTTCGGTTAGCCGCCATCTTACCTAACGTCTCCAACTACTGATTCTGTGAGTCGCGAGGGCTCCAGCACGGGAGACGAACCCGATCTACAGTGGCCAGCCCCTTCGTGAACGATTTCATTTGTCTAAGCCAGGTCATCGCCTGTCCACCTCGCACTTTGCGTCAATCGACTACAGCTTCGAATCATCAAGTTCTTGACAAAGCCAATAGTGCATATCTAGTTTTACGCAAAAATGACAGGGAATACTCTATAAATCTTGACTATGTGACCTCTTTGAGTAATGTGCATCTCTACTGATGATGGTGAATATCGTGTAACAATGTTTATGCACGCAACAGATGTTTTTGTTTGTGTTTCTAAACAATAAGCACCATGTCTCCAGATACTGTCAGCTAGTTGTCAGTTTATTCTTTCAATATGGTTGATACTGCCACTCAGAAAATATCTCTATACACGATAGGATGTGACAGGCCCTAGTAGGTTTTCGTAATGTGGGAGTCTGATAGGTAAAGACGCGATCAACCTCCTTGCACCGGAACTAACTGCACTACTAGCTCTCTGGATAAGTGATAAACAGTTGAATTGATTTCAACTAAACTGCAGAGAAGGTGAATTGAATTCAACATACATGTTGGTGGATTCATTATTATGCGTAGATCACCTCCCATGAATAGCCCATGTGTTGTGTAAAGAAGCGTTCATGTTGAGCTTCTTTGTATTGCATTGAACAGAAGATCTCAAACTGTATATTTTGCCTTGTTGATGTAGGCCTCCTTTTAACGTGCGTTCTTACTACACCTCTAGACCTCAAATGACCATTTTTTCAGGACTGTGAATAGGATCAACATTACATCATCTCCAGTTTACAACTACAAAAATAACACAACTAAGCCTTTGTGAATGTGAGAAATTAACTGCAAGTTCAGTTGTGTTCAGAATGATAAGTTGGAGCCACTCCCGAAAAGTTACCCCAAAGAATTTCAAAGGGTTTAAACCTTCTTACTACACTATTTCATTTCATCAAAGAAACCAAATGAAAGCATTCTTTGAAACACATCTCACTCATATTCACTAATCAGTAGCCGCGGAAATTACTACTCCATCCAACTGCATGATATAACTTACCTCAGGCAACTTACACTGAAGATAATTGGATAGCCCTTATTCTTCACAAGTTCAACCATAATTTTTAAACTTTTGTCAGACATTTTAAGCGACACCCCCAAGCGAAAGTGCTTGAACGTTAAGATATGACAATTTGTCGCGTTTAACATGAGGTCAATGTCTCAGAGGCCAACAAAGTTATAGAATGGAAGTCTGGTGAAAGTTCACATGACGGTCGTGATATAAATGTACACTGGTGCTGGACTCTAATAAGATCGAAAATCAAATCTAGTGCTTCTTTTCTAAAGAGACTGGCCAGAAATTTTAGTTGAACACTAAAAACTGCGAACAAATATGAGTGATATTCGGCCAGAAATATTTGTCCAGTCTGCGACTTGCAAAAGTTGCTTTGTAACGCTGGATAAGTTATACGATTGTTTTCGTTGCAGCAATGAAAAGATACATAAGTGACAACAGTGAGTCTAGATGTACAGAATTTAATGGAGTATACATCTCCCACTTCTCAATATGAAATAAAAGCATTATTTGCACGTCGTTCATTAAGGACTCCAGAAACGTGTTTTCTATTTTCTGTCCATCTTTCAGAAAAGCACTCCTCAAATCGACGTAATTATGAATAATCCGCCCGCCTCTCTAGAAATTTCTTGGTGTTCTAAGGTATGAGTCTCACATGGGGTTCATTCCGATGAGTGTTTAGCTGACTGATGTCGCGAACCAAGCAATCGCGGCGAGTGGAGATGATTCTTATGCCTCAGTCAAATCTGGTAAAAAGGAAGACATTTATAACGCTTGAGGGATGCAAAGTTGTGATGCAAATGCGCTGACATAAAAAAATTTGGTTTCGGATTTGGTCTAGTAGTATTAACTAAGTTGCTCTTTTAGAGAAGAATCCAGCAGGAATTACGAGGAAGCAGCAAACGGAGATTTGTGCTGGAAAACGATGCTTTTTGCTTTTGAAGATCTTGACATTAAAATAATGTTTACCCACTCGGACCGTGAAAACCGACCGGCTCTGTAGCTGAAGATGACACACTTCAAAAGAACCATCGCAGGTGATCGTCATTTGATCTCTAGGTAGTAAGTAGGATTGAGTCAGTAGGAATATTCTCATTGGTTTCTGATGACGTCGTGGCAATGTATGCTTAAGAATCTGCTAAGCGGCCCCCACGAAACACTTGCAATCTGCGTGTTGTTTGTGACTGAAAACTACATTGCACTGCAGTTGAAGAGAATGCGGCAATTTCTCTCCCCTCTGTTTCTGACCAGCTTGGTATAAACCCAAGCGCTAGATGGGTCAAAAGTTTGTTGACGGTCGTTTTGGACGAGTATAATATATCGATTTTTCTCTGAACAATGTGTCATAGTATTCTAATGTCCTACCATCTCTCTATTCGTTGCTTGTGTGTCTCGCTTAACTTGGCGGGCTGAACTGGCGACAATGGCAACGAGCCTTCCTGTATCAAATCATTGCGATACAGCAAACTTATCAAATTAAAATCCTTCTAAATCACATGACGAAATAACGAGATCAGAATGTGTTTTTTTTTGCGCAACATGAAAGCTGACGAATTTATAAATCTTTTGTGCCCATTACTTGGATTTTCCATTCAAGTCGGTTGGGTCACTCATAGATAACAAAATCATTACTATTGTGCAGTGTGCTTCGCAGCTCTTCACAGTTTTGTCAAACTTTACCGCGATAAAAATTGTCTATATACGATAAGACAACGAATTATCTTTAAGATAGTTCTAGAACAATACAAAATAGAAAACTGCAACTAAAATCTACAGTGATGTGAAAGCTTATTTTTGTTTATTGTTGCGTTGTTGTGTGTGTTGTAGTGTTTATTGTGTATCCTCTCAAGAGCATGACTGATAAAGTCCAGTTTCCGTTAGTTCAAATTTATGCAAAAATTCCGTAACCATGAAAACTTCGGTCAGATTGGTTTAATCGTTGTCCACTTGTAACTTCACGAATTGGTCTGACTTTCCTCTCGTGTATGCCAGTCTAGAGCTGGTAACGTAGGCTTATCAAGTGAATCTCCATGCAGTTGCAAGCACTTTCAAATTCTTCAAGTTAGCAGCAGAATGGAACTGATTTCAATAGACCAGTGCCACATACATTAATCGACATTCAAACTGAGAAAACGCGTGGACTCACTGACAACTTTGACATTTCGAAAGTCAAGATAATGAATATAAGAATATATCAAATAATATATATAATATATATAAGACAAATAACTTCTGTGATACCATATCGCTCGATCATAATGTGAGCAAATTCATCTAGATGGAATTCTTTCTGCTGGAATGAGAGTGTCGAGTGGGATTTACAAAACAGTCTTTCGGTCCCATCTGGAGAATACAGGGCTAACTGGTCAGCATTTACAGATAAATGCGTCTGAGAAAACTGATAGAACAATGTGACGGCAGTTTGCCTCTTCACAGGGACAAGGACATGCAGTATCGATGAGTTTCAACAATAACGAAACTCCAGTCTAGTGTTTGTTTCCGAATGAGATCCACTAAAAAATCTAACAGGAAACAAAGACTACGACAAACTGCAACTAATGTTCGGATCAAAACACAGTTTATTCTAGACAGACGTAACCAGTTGTTTTCACTACGTTTGGTCTATTCAAAATCCACTGCCTTCATCTTCTGTGTTAAAACATCCTAAAACGTTGTCAACCATCCTTTAGGACAAACGACTGTATTCTAGATTGCGTGCAGTTTATGCGGTTGAAAACCTATCCGTTAGTTAAAGTCTCTTTCAACCTGATTGGAACCTATTCTCCTCACTATCGCAGCGAGTTCTGTACGGTGGTTATAACATTTGTTCACGGAAGTATTCAGGCATAAACGTCTGGACATCTGTTTGATTCAAATCAGCGGCAGAAGCTGCATGTATCCAGTTATCAGTTGGGTAAAGTAGTAGTGCTGGAAGTTTGGAGGTGTCAGCAATAAACATTAATATCAGTTATACTTATAAGCTATACAAGGGGACCTATGACCTCAAGCTGGGGCTTTAAATTATAAGCCTTTTCAAGAACGTACGCACAGCAAACCCAGAGAGTCCCTAATCCAAGCAGACGGTAACTTCTGCATTCAGTCAAAGTTGCTCTGCAATCATTTTGGAGTGGCAGACACTTTCTGAAGCTAATCGACTTATCTGGATTAAAAAATATTAGGGACATTCCCATGTAATCACGTACGAAAAACCTCGTAATCTCGATAAGAAGCTTCCCCAGGTGTGCTTATAAATCGATGGTCTCTACCACGTGGCATCACTACAATAGTTATGTTGAGTTGCGTCAAAATTGTTGCATCGACTTCTGCCGGCATACAGATTGCTGCTAGACTTGGGGTGTAGTTTTTTTTAGGTCACTGACATGACCATGTCCCTACGCCAACAATTCTTTGCTAGGGAGTTTTACAAACAGCCTACTACCCAGAGTCGTTCGTTCAATTAGATTAATTCGGAGGAGATCTAGCGTTCAGAATATACGAACAAGCCAAGATGTACCAATTTAGTAGAAATTCGAACAAGATTTGACGCAGACCGCTGAAACATTTAGAGCTCATTTAGTCGGTGTCAACGAGTTACTATTGTCATATTGCTTTTCAATTAGTTTTTCATCATCAGCTCTCAGATATATGTTTGTATTCCACTGAGGTCTAAATCGGGGCACCAAGTAGAGGCTTCGCTGCATCAGCTCCAGTGTTATTTCGGCATTGTTTCAAACTCTACAAAGGCTTTAGGCAGCAACATATTGGGCTGAAGTCCGATTACATTGGCAAGACGCGATTAACCGTTGAAGGCCAATGAGGAAAACAGTAGGAACGTGTTGACTGAATGTTATGAAATATAAATTTGAAGGCAATTTACTGAAACAGAATCCGATACACGGAAGCCACCCGAACTAGTTCGCTGTGATTTTTCAGAAGACCACATTCTAAACACTACAAAGCGTATCCTAATTATGCATAACTCAAAAACTGTAGGGTGATTAACTGCTTTACCTCAGTCAGTCCACCAAAATTTGCTCATACAATCCACAAGATAACCTTGAGCTCGTTGACACTGAGTGGGACGTGATAGCTGTTAAACACTCTCTTGATGCTTTTCGTAAGATATAAAGCTTCCTCTGCTAGAAACGTCAAATTTTATCTGCGTTTACCTTGATCAATGGGATGCCAAGACATAACTATCACTTCAACTCCGGAAAGAAATGGTCTATTTATTACAGGTACGTTGTTTACATCCACTGAGAAATTACTTCAGTGGATTGACGGCGCGAAGACGAACTTCCAGTAGGTCTAGCTCTAGGTGATATTTTGATGGAGAAATTAAACAATGAGTGGTCGTTACTAGCAGAGATGATTTTCGTCTTTACTGAAGGTATGTAAATCACTTTTTGTTTTTACTTCGAAGAATAGAAAGTTAAAAATTCTTATTCAGATGCTCAACCAAAGACCCCTCCTGCTCAGTTAAATGCTGAATATGAGACCAAACAGTCCTTCTACTTATCGATTTGAAAATTTATTCAAGCGCTGATGGTTTATTCAGGCGGTGTGGTTTTTGTGGACGCAAAGATGACCTCGTGTGCTAGGTTCTGTGGCTGTGTCGCTTTCCGGCGTCGCACTTCATGAAAGCCTATTCACAGTAACTACAAGGGAATTAATTTAACTTAACGAAAACTCACCACTCCACTAACTGAACAGCATTCTTCCCTTGGAGTAACAAAACAGTATGTATCGTACTCCCTTGCTAAGGAGATGCAGAAAATACGAATTTATGCCTACATCACTCACTGAAACAAACATTTTGGGCTATGTTAATGAGCAACTGGCTCAACATCAGCTTCTACTTGAAAGTGATCATAATTGCATTTCGCCTATCCATGACTAGTCGGCGTTACGATATCCTTCTCTTTCTGCAGTCGTCCAACAGAAGATATCGGTGATGATAACAGATATCTATCAAAACAGGTACGACCTCAATAGTTATCCCAGAATCATTAAGTAGTTCCATCATAGCGCGTCCTACCGGGGATGTTAAATGGGCAAAAGCATTCAAAGTATTTCATGTAACTTACAAATTTCAGGTGACATCACAAAGCAGATGGATAACGCATTTTAACTAAAATCAATTTGACCGTTATCAAGTTAACCACGTTAGCGCTTCCGTCACAAACTCTTTTATTAACTCTTACACCACTTACAGCTTTCTGTTATTGTTTACTCTCTTGTAGTGCACATTCAAACAAACAGATGACCTGAATAACGAAATGTGATAAAAACAAATAGTGATCAATGTCGCGGCCTTAATTTTGATCAGTTGTCTCCAACCTCATGGTTGCTGTCCTTTATAACAGCGTTACATCGACGACGAATTAACGAAAACGTACAATGTCCAAGTGTTTTCTCTTGATTGCCGAAGAAAATCAAATTACCTCGAACCAATTGGGCTGAAATGTCCTGATTCAACTGAAAGACTTTTGGATATTTAGATCACGTCCTTCTTCAAATGAACACACAATAGAAAAGCTTATATGTTACCGTTTTCGTTAATAAACCGTCTGAAATGTACATTCTACATGATAGATGTATGGCACGATATGCTGATTTTACTGTACTAGCAAAAGTAGCAATCACTTCATCCATGGCAGTTAGTACGATAGGGCAAACGCTACAAGCTAAACAGTCACAAACACTGGTAGAAAGGTGCGAAAATAGTCATTCGGACACAGTGAAAAGAACTGATAAGGTAGTGATTACGACCGGTTGAAGGTCGTGCGGATTACGCCGCATTACAATACAGCCGTATCAACAAAGTATTCTCATCTCACAAATAGGACTGAAATAGAGCAAACCGAAGGATTGCTATCGTGATTGTAAAGTACATGATAAGCTCCGGAAGACAAGCTGATAAAATAATTATGGTGCGCAATTTGTGAACCAAGAACTGGCCG
Source organism: Paragonimus heterotremus (assembly GCA_013368495.1). NCBI lineage: Eukaryota > Metazoa > Platyhelminthes > Trematoda > Plagiorchiida > Troglotrematidae > Paragonimus > Paragonimus heterotremus. Next base: position 72,628 of record LUCH01001786.1, read on the forward strand.
TCGATCACAAACTAACAACTTTTTCTGATTAGTGGGAGTTACTGGACTGTAAAATAAAATGCGTTCTTTCAATGCTGTTACCAGGGTCGTCAGTCAAATAGATCATGAATTATTTTGACGAAACCTTGAAAAGCTAGTGTTTCAAATTCAATTCTTCTCAAACAGGGACTAACCATCGGCTACGATTGGGTAAACTTTCATTAGGAAAACTGAATTTATTCAAATCAATCAAATAACTTTTTAACGGCGGAAGTCTCGGCGGTAGTAATATTACTTGAAATTGCTTAGTGTGATTATTGCTGAGAAAAACGTACAAATTTTTGGAAATCTGCAAAACATCCACTCCGAGTAGCAGTATGAATAATGATCATGGAACTAAATAAATAAATGTAATTAAATGCATTTATAACTGACCGGATAGAAAACTTGATCAGAAAACGAAGGATTCCTGAGTTTCACAATGACAGAATACTTAACAAGACAGGTTGGAAGCTAGATCGGTACTTATTGCAGTCTGCTTGCTCAAGAATTATAAAACTGTTTGCGCTCCGCCTCTATGATTGCCTGCGTAAAGTTATAAAACTGGTCAAAGCGTTCACAATCTGCGGTTGTTGTGAGTTTACGTACTATTTATCATTTACTAACCTTAAAATGTCCAACCGTGTAAGCAGTTACTTCATCATTTGTAAATTTTCATTGCTTGCAGTCGGCAGAAACACTCATTTTGTTCATTGACTCTGTATAGTATACTGGATAGCATGGAAGAATACTTCCCCTGATAATACTCCTGGTTATGACGCTGTAATCAAGAACACCTAATATCTGTCAATATGCGTCTGTTAGCTATTCTGTTCGAATACCTTGACATATACATTTCATTCATACACTACGAGCGTGTATAAAGCGAGTTACACTACGTCTGAGAGACTTTGTTGTTCAGAATATAAGGCATAAATTCTCTACAGATGCGTGGTAATCAAACTTTGTGTTCGAATACTCGCACTGGTTACTACCAACAAATAAACAGCGATGGAACGAGGAAAAATAAATTTCGCGCTGAATATCATAAGAGTGCTATCCTTTATTCAGCAAGTATGGAGAACTTCAACCAGTCGTCTGTCACACCAGTCATTTTCAACCAAACCTCCGTTTGACTGGCTTACAGTGAGGGAGGGGGTAGACACACGATAAGTTGAAGTAAATAAATGAAACCGATCACCCAGTGGTTAGCCAGAGTAGTTTTGGTTAGTCCACCTGACTGAAACTGTTACCGTTCAGACAGTCAGTGTATGGAGATATCAAGTTAGAGCGTAGTTAATGGGACGCTACTGTGGAAAGGTTGTGTTCTTCGCTATGTAAACTCACAGTTTAGTTCTTTTGATTTTTAGGTGTATGCACGGAGATGTTTATTGTAAGAATTTAGACAGAAGTTTGCTCACTATTCAGATTACGGCCTTCCTCCTCCTTTTTTTCTTTCAACCTAGGATTTGTGAGCTTTCATCGTGGTTACGTGACAATAAAACATAGGTATGGGATACTGATATACTTCAGTTTGTAGTGGTAATGAATTTGTTAGCTCTAAAATCAATCTTAACCTGTGTGAAGCTAATTACTGCTTGATACTATATATATTTTTCTTGCAAAACCATAGTGAATCTAAAATGGAATAAATCACGAGGTGAAGTGCTTGTTTAAAAGTGTGGAATGTGTTTAACTTAACTGAATACTGCTGTCGTTAGTTTCAGCACATGACAAAACTGACATCATTCAGTACAGATTGTACAGATGAATTTCTGGTTTTGTTCTGTACACAATTATAATACCGGTACATTATCGTGGTTGACCTAATGTAAGCACGGCACACAGGTAACTAACAATGAAGAAATCTAGTTTCATTCGAAATTGCCCAAATAGAAAATTTTTATAATAAATTTTGTGTAGTTGTCAGTTGTGAGTATTATTCAAAAGCCTGTTTATGTTATCAAAGCTCACATAATTTAATCATACTACACAAAAGATCCACCTAAAAGTCTCTGATGTTTTCATCAACAGCTACGTTTGAACACACCGTTGTTCCCTCCCACTCAAGAAGCAAACCTTTTAGATGTTGGCATATTAAACATTCACTATTCTGGGGAGAAAAAAAAAACATTTCAATTGAGAAAAACAATTATCTATTTCAAATCGGTTGCTTACGTTACTAGGTTTAAATGCATTCCGACATGACAGCTTGGCGTAGTCAATGGCTGGTCCACATTCGGGAGTATTTCCAACCCTTTTAAACAGTTTTGTAATCTATTATTCGTAAGCGTCCATTCAAATACTGTAGTATACAGCCGCTGAAAATTGAAAGAATCCGGTTGGAATAATAACCAGAGTTGTTTATATGAATAATCATAAATGACGGTTTTTTCATGGGTTATAAATGTCATTTCAGTCAAACATTATGAACAACATCTACTTCAGTGTAGTTCTGAGGGTATGTTCCAATGCTTAGGCATAACTGTACAAAACATTGGTTTGTGGCCAAAACTAGCACGCGTAGATGTGTCACTTATAAACTTCTTTCTTCTGAATGTAATTTGAAAACAGCTCATAGTGATGGCTCTGAAAGCGCAACACATTCCATGAAATAAAACTTTGAACTAATTGCCTCAAACCCATCCTGCATTTACTCTGTCTTACTTGTAAAGGAACAGTAGAAAAGTTGAAGACGATATGTATGCTTACAATACATGAAAGCCGACTATCCAGACAGATAAAATCAATCACAGTGTAAAGCACCGTGCCGAACGCAAAGACAGTTCTAACACATTGTCAAGAAGGTGGCTTTGAGGATGAAAATAGCATAAAAGATCAACGTTTTTTTGCCGCGAATTAAAGCAAATATAAGAATCTACCGAAATCTACAGTATGAAATGTCTGTAATATTAATAACTATTTTCTTGGCACAATTCCACTGGTGTCTTTCAGACAAGGAGGCATATACATCACACTATTTGGTTAAATTATTTTAACCGAACTACTTTTTGTGAAGTGGTGAAAGGTTTAGTTTAAAAGCTGAGGCGGATGACGAATGAGTAATCGGGATGTATATTTAGGACAAAGTGGAATGAACTAACAAACACTTGTTCAGCTGACAGATAAGCAATCCGAACAGTCTTTAAGCTGAACTCATTAATAGCTCTCATAAACCTGCTGGACTTCCTTAAAAAAACGTAGACTGGTATGATCTACAAACGAGGGGTAACAAGAACGTTAAAGGCAGCATGTTCTATACCTCGTTTTGACACAGTCATGGACAACATCGAATATATAACAAATAAACATTCTCGTTTTTGCCGAAGTAATAGGGACGCTCTGTCAATACGGGGCCAAAATGTCCACATGCCCAAAACCGTATCAGGATCCACAGTACAAATCGTTGTATCTGAGCCGAAGGTGTCATTGATTAATGGGGGGTGTTAGCACAGGATGTTACTTGGTATTCCCATTGAAATGCACGATTCATCTGTGCAGAGACCGTGTGTGGAAGCTTAACCTACCTAGTTAAACTATTGCTGACTTCTTAGTTACTTTTTACTACTGTTTTGTTGAAAACATTGTTGTTTCTGTTAGAAACACAGTGAATATTTGGTTTCAGCCGGCTAGTATTCGTCAGCATTTGGAAGTACAAAAAATTATGTACAAATATATTGAACCATTTGAGTTTGTGCAATTAAGTCCGACTTCTGTTTGCTCTTTCCCTTACTGTTCAGTCATGAGCAATTCGCATATATTGTGTACAACTGATAAGTAGTTGTGAACTCGTAGACCGCATAAGACAAACTCGGCTGACTTTGGGATTCAAAGTGCACAGATGTGTATAGCACCCGATTGCTGCAACGAGTTTCGAAACAGTTATTCTATGTAATGTACGACTCAAGAGCATTCCGCTGCATCACATCAAATGCATCCTGCATTGCAGCCTGCTCGTTTAACAATAGAAACACATATGTTTTCAGACGCTGCTGACACCGACTCACTTTCAGTGCACAGAGATTACTGTGCTTAGTGTGTTACAAAGTTGAACAAATTGATCTATAAGGGTCTTTCGCTACAGTTCTGTGAATTATTCCTTAAGTTTGTGATGTTGAACGCATCATCTAGCTTTATATGGGTTGACGGATTGTACAATCACAGCAGTTGCTGATGTCGGTTGTTTACAATGCACTGTTAGATGAAATTATTCATATCAGTTGTGTAACAAAGAATACAAACCTACAAAGAAGTGCAAAGGTGGAAACGAACGAAAAACGTTGTCCCCTCTATATGGATAACAACAACTTGGAGTCGCAATTGTAGTGACAGGCAATCGTATGGCTTCTCTAAGGATCCCGGCTGCAACCGTGTTTTCCTGCTTGTTTGTTCTGTACGCATGGTTCTGTGTACGCCTGCAACAGGAGGACTGATACGAACTCAGTGCCACTTTCTTCAGTCGTGCAACTAATCGCACGCAGTGAATGCTTTCCGCTTTCTTAACGACTCATTTATTATTTAATTCTTCAAGGTCGTTCAACCCGAGCCTTTTCTAGCATTGTTTAGCGCACTCGAAGGTTCCACGCACTTTTCGCTTGGCGCGCTTTTGAGCGCCGCCGATTGGGCTTTGGCCCGTCTCGCGCTTCTCTTTTTTTCCTCTTGGTTACTGCCGTTGGTCCCAGACTAGGCTAAAACTAACTACTTATCATATTTCCAAATACTGCTGGAAATATACGGTTTGTTTCCAAACCCCGCTGCGTTCTTTGGTTCTATGCCTGTTGAGACTACGTTACGATTGCTCTTCAGGAAAGGCGTGCTAAATTGTTAGTGGACGAGAGTCTAGAGCATACCCACTTATCCACTACACAGTGCGTATAGTTTAGTAAACAGTTGACCACATTAATTTGGATATGTTTCGCTTTGAATTATGTGAGCAGTTTTGTAGGTTTATCCATAAAACCGGTTTTATTTAATTCTTTTCCAAACAATGAAGTTGGTTCAACTTTCTTCGTTTCATGTTTCTCTTTATCCATAGCCTTCGAGTTGAAAAGTGAGGTTTCTGGAGGCAAAATAGTATGAGCAGAAAAATTTTGGATTCTCAGTCAATTAATCTGGTCAATAATTTTATCCGGATAGCGGAGAATGTTTGTATGCTTCTCTCGTGTTTTTTTCGCGCGATCCCTTTTCGATCTACTAGTTGTATAATACAGATTCTTGTTAGCAGTATGTGCTGTGGAATTTACGTAAGTTATACGTCTACTTATGCCGTACATGAGCAGAAGTGTCTAATTCTATGTACATTTTCGAGCCGTATGGGAAGGTCAACGTGTAAATGCTTGATACCACTTTAACAAACGATATCTGTTACAGTATTTTACGCTTGAGCGGATATATTGTTTTATTGGCTATTTGCAAGTTATACTCTCGTAGGTTTGCAAAATGCATCTTGCTTTATTTTGAAATGGGACTACAGCAGGCCCTGGTGGAAAAATGGAAATATATAGAAATGTGTACTCCTGAGTGATTTTACCGAATGAGCGTCTATCATTGGGTTTGTAGTCCATTCGTTCCTCGTGCTAATTCTTTTACCAAACCATTATTAATTGCTTTCCTTGGCTTTGTCTTACTGAGTTTGGTTCTCCTAATCCTGCCATTTTCCAGCAATGATTCTGACAAGCTGTTTCGAAGGTTTAATGTGATGTCTATTTAATTTCAATTTAAAATCAACTGTATTCTACTGAAAATAATTGATCGTTGTTTACTTTCATGCTCTCTCGAAAGCAGAAGAATTTTATCTAGCCCATTAAATGTTTTGGATGCAGATTGTCCCAAAGCTGAAATCACAGAAACGGGCACACATTGTTGGTTGGTTAAAATTCTCAATCTGGCAAGTATATTGACTGAACACAATAGTTAGTTGTCATTCACGCATTTCCCATTTCTTGCGTTCTCGAGAATATCTCAGCGTTCAACATTTGAGCTTAGAAGCGTTGTAGATTAAGACGCCAAAGTACGTATAGAAAAGGATGTATACCTCAGGTTGTAACGTGAACAGCTTGATTTCTTCAGATATTTATACCATCGATTGATATGTAATTCCGTTGTTAGCCGTTATGACAGGTAATGCTTAATAATACATCTAGTTATTACATAATAATTTTTTTTAACATTTGTTGGCATACACCATTTTCACTAGTCTTCTAATTGGTCTAAATGTGGACTATTTTTCTTTCAACTCACACACATTACACCCAATATACCCTCATAATATTCGCCAGTGCTATTCGTAAAATCAGTACGTGCCCGTATTTTCATCTACACTGAGAAGTATAATTGTTTATTTTGTCATCCCCATTTATAAGTCATTTGGGTATTTTACATATAATCTCGTACGGAACGAAGCGGAACTGACTATCGAGGCCTATGCAATTAAAATTTGATTTAGTTCTTCAGTCAGTAGTGTACAGCTGAACCAATGAACTGCTACCGAAGACGCTGTTATACAATCCTTAGGATGTGCATTGAAGGTGTTTATTTAACACTGTGCTTCTAAGAAGTATGTCGATGTATGGCAATGTCTTCGGTGCGCCGCTAGTTTGTGAAGGTTAGTTTCAGGTAACAAGATGTGCAGAATGCATTAGTGTGGCGCATTTATTAAGAAATCGGTATAAATGTGTGGGACAGTTTCTGTATAGAGTTCAATGTTTTCCATTCGGTTTATCGAGTGAAGATTATTTTACACCAGAACTTAGCCAAACATAGACCCCAGTGACATCCATTGGAATCCGTGAATAAATAATGAAAGGCATGCTATGTCAGTCTATTCAGGTCAGAAACCTTGTGTTCGCAAATTAAACAGAATATAAAACTGATGTCACCACACTTGACTTCATCTCACCTCTTCTGCTTTCTTTCAGTACCAGGCTAGAACAACTCATTTTTCGGTATTCACATTCGTGGAGCCGAGAGTTTTTGTTGACTAGCGTAAGAAACTGAATCATCAGGTTACCGGCCGAAAATTCCTGAGAACGAAACTAAACTATAACTAACTACCGTACGTTATAGGTTAACTATAGCTCGGCTTAGCCTTTAGCTAGATGTCTGTCCATTAGTATGTAGGTAAGGTCATCTTTAAACACCTGGGTAAAATAACGTCGTATACATGATTATGCCAAGGTGCGCAGACCATCGTAACTTCCAGCTGCGCACAATTCAAGGAAATAACCTTTCTTGATCGTCATAAAGGTTTTGTGGAGCCACTTGCATCCAGTTGCTTAATCCGGTTCAAGGTAGATAATGGTTTAAGCAAATAGACGCCGACAACGTTTCATCCGTCATAAGCTTTTCTTCCGATAAGTAAAATGTTGTTGAAGGCACATTATCTCAGTACCTTTGCCCGTGGATTACGATCCAATCCGGCCTGACCCCGATAAAAGGTGGTTATCGGGAGGTCGAAACGTTAGTATCCTTTCAACGGAAACATCCACGTCCTTCAGGCACTTAGAAGCAAAAAACAGAGTTTTTTTCTCTCATGTTATTTAGAGACCTCGGTATTTAAAACTTTTTATTACTGAGGCAATTAAATATCACAAAAGCGTCCGGACCTAATTAGCAAAGAACAAACCGCGTTTCTGTGCAGCTTGTCTACATTTATCCCTCAAAAGTCCATCAAATTTAGGTTCTTTCCATGGAATGTCATGAGGCGGCCATTAGCACTGTAATACAACAAGTGGAAAAGACGATAGTTAGCAACCTTCCACTTGTTAGCTTGAGAGGTGACGTGGTGAAACTGGCCATCAGTGGACTGATAACGCAAAACGTTCAAGGCTTGGCTCGACCGGTCCAGCATGGTTCCAGACTTGGCCACCTTTGTCACACAAATCTTAACACTACAGAAGTGAAATGATCAAGGTAGTAAAGAAAAGGAATATCGTAGCCATAATCTACATCAATTTTCAAAAGAGATAATGCATTAAATAACACTTCGGACAGAAAGTTCATATGGTGGATATCTGCGTTTGCGAGGGACAGGTTGCAATATGCTCGCGAAATCATGGGTAGTTCCTTCTGCAGGTTCTTATGGGCAGCTTACTTTGAAGTTTGATGTTGTGTTGTCTTCTAATTTAACGTCATTAGACGTTTTGATCTTCTGGAAGTGCCTCAATTGGTGAGTGAGGATGATCTTAAGGTGCGCTATTTCGTAAGCAACTTAGCAGGACTACAGACCTTACACAGGAGAACCGAACCTCTATATGATAAAATAGCGGCTATTGCCAGCGACTGATGGAAAGTTCAGTGTGACATATTTTGTTTTATCTAGTGCTACCAGGTCCCAGGAGGATGAACGAGGCTGCTTTTTTGAATTAAAGGGTGGACCAAAGTTTTATTACTCCCAATAAATTCGAAACCAGTAGCCAACGGAACCATGCTGTCAACAGAAGCTTTCATGTGTGTTGGATGATTCGCTTATCTTTTGGAATTTCAGTGATCAAAATGTTCTGTAAGCTGTTTGCCGGCTATGAAGCCGCACCATGGGTAGTCTATTCAGTTAAGCCCGCCTAGCTTGATGCACAGTAAGAAGCTCTACAGAAGATAGTTTGTACAAGGACCCTTCCGATGAACAGCCGTAAAGTTAGTGAAGTGGAAGTGTATTCGTTGGTTCACCAGTGGCTACGGACTGACTTAATTCTCACTGACTGCATAATACCTCGCCAGAATGACTCCGACCTCACCTGACTGTTCACGCCGGCCGAGCTGCAGGTTTTCATTGGGCACCCTTCAAAGTTGATAACATCAATCTGACTTCGTGAGGGCTGAACGTCATTTGTTTCAGTGCCTCCTAGATCACTGAGGCACTATTCCCAAGTATCTAGTGCTTCTACACTAGGTCAAAGATCTTGAGCATAAGCACGATACTCATGAATTACAGTTTGCTCTTTTTCCTTAGATTTAGTACTATTTAACCGCCGATTTATCTTACATGCTTAGCACCGACCATTTGTCCCTTTGCCTACTTCATCACTGACTTTTCTGGTAACTTATGGCAGAAATTTATTTTGTTTCTTATAGCGTGATTGGTACAACGGGGAGGGCTGAGATTTCCTTTAGTTAGTTGATTGTTAGACTCAAGAATGCAAACGTGACCGACTTAAGTTTGGCTTGATGCATCGAACTTCTATTTTGTCCCCGACGACCTACACTCGCTGGGACGACAGTGGGCGATTCTATATCCCTCGAGTCTACCTAAACTTGAGTTTGATCGAAAACCTGAAGGGCTTTTTCACAATGGGAAGGGTGATCTTACGAAGACTTGGTTAACTTTTACTTCGCAATTTTAGATAATGTCATGGCTCATCATATTTTGTAAGGCCCCAATTGATTAAACAAAACCATTAGTCGCTTGTTACTCAGTCGTAACGTGTGTACCTAATAAATTGCGTCGGACACTTGAAGTATCGGTGACTGAACGACTCAATGACGGATATGCGGGTGCAATGCTGATAACCTACTTTTCATTTTTCATAAAATTTCATACGCCAGTTTCTCTGACAAGTTATCATGGGGTAGCTCGTATAGCACCACCTTTCATAACCATAATGTTAACAAATACGATCATGGTTCGGAGATTTAATGAATAAAGCTTCCTTATCATAGTGATCACTTAGACTAACAGACGTACGAGTCATAAAGTGTCCCTTATGTTAACTGGTACACGACTTAAGTTAGCTTATTCCAGTAGGCGACTATTGTGCGAATGAGGAAATTTAGCCTAACGGGAAGGTAAGGTCTTAACTTGTAAATTTACCCCACAACTCACAGACCTTTTCAGGTTGCAACGGTGGACAATATCTTTGTATGATCTTGAAAGTAAGTGAGAAAGTGACCGAGAAGTGTATTTTCTCATTCTTCTCTATTCAAGTAGGTAGATGTCAAGGGTTTCCAGCCGACAGTTACACACACCGTTCAGAAGGCTTGATGCTATTATCATATAACAGGTTTCAACGCCTTTGTATTCTTTTTAAATTTAGTGAATACTAGTGAGATGAGGTATTCAGGGAACAATGGAACGAAGGTTTCATTCAGGTTGTGAAATGTCTTCCTATGTGAAAAACAATGTCTGTTTTATCGTGTTCCTATTCCAAACTGATTAGAGAAAAACAGATTGGATGGAAGCCGGATTTGTAGATCTTTCTTTGAATCCGTTTTGATAATATCTACAAGTGTATATAAAGTATGCACTGTGGACTTATTTCTAGGACCTTCAGCAAACCTCTCCCTTGCAAACTTGCCGCTAGTGGTTGGTAGACATTACCCCAGTGAACCTTGTTTCGCAGTTGTCAAATATGGCAAGGTGTTAATAGTTTTCAGTCGCTCAGGATTCGTCAGAACAATTACAAGTCTACCAGTTTAAAATAAACGAGTAGTGAATACGACATTATTGGATGTAACTTACAATGTTTCCATTACCAACTATGTTTTGTTACTTTGAGTTAAACTCAACCGCTGACATGAAATGTTTTCCAGAACCTCTAAGCGCTTTGTCAATTATCGTCGTGTCGAGAAGTCACATATGGTTTACCATAGGTGCGCTGTGCAGTATTATTCCATTTCAGCAGGTGCGAGCAATATACACAGTTTTTGAGTACATACGTTCAGTGCCCATTAAACCCTAGTGTGAATCATGAGATCAAACACTACGCTTTGTGTTCCATTCACTTTTACATGGATTTGAGATTGAAATCCGTGTCACCTGGCTCGTGCCGTCTTACGAACTTCGATATCCAGCTGATTTTTGTTAATCTGGAAGGCGAACACTGGAGATAAATGTATCGCGGCTTCAATTAGATAAATCAACTTTCAAGTAAAGAACAAATTGCCAATCTAACGATATGTTAAATGAGTTGGAAACAAATAACACTATAAAAAGGTTATTAAGACAAGCACCGGCAATCGAAATGGAAGGTCGCTTAAGGGGTTGACAACTGTTTGGAAGAAGGACTGTCCTCCTTCGAAGGTATGTGACTAGAGCTGGTAGAGCTTCTTGCCTTAACTCTTTCATTTTCTATAAGCAAACCAGTTGATGAACCGCAGACGTCGTGGAGTGGTTGAAGTTTCCTTATCTTTAGTTACGTCGAGAGTTCCAAATCCTCATCAAGCACCCGTTCACCAATTTTACGAAAGGTATAAGCCAGGTGAAAAACAAGTCTGTTCCTTTTAGTCAACGTTCAAGATATCTGTTGAGCTGTGCACACAGTGGAAAACGGAAAACTTCCCGGAGCCTCTTCCGAGTGGCACATGTGTCGTGTACACACGATATTTTTGAGAGTTACTCCAGGTACCTGGCCAGCACTTATTACTATAATGGTCGGCTAGTAATGCAATAAAGTCATTAGGATTCCAGATTTTAAGTCGTCAATCCAAAGGGGAGCGTTGGCATAATTATGATCAGGGAGGTCAGAGGATCATACAGGTTTTTACGGAACTTTTATAAAGAGTAAAAGAAAGACGCTATTCGGTTTTCGTTGAAAATCTCTACTGCCAGGAAAAGACGCAATCCAATGAATAACATCTCCTTGGATGCTGTGGGGTACAAAGTTATACAGAAAATGACTGTGTACTCACGGTCAAATTCCTGGAAAAATCAGATAAGAGTGCGTCTCAGACGTGGCTATTGTCTTTTGTTTTTATGAGACCATTTTTGAAAATCAGTATAGTAGTTCTAGGCGGAAGTAAAACTAATAGTTGAAGCAAATTGCCTGAGAATGACACGTTTTGACAAGAGCTGAAGTATCTCCCGTAGGATTTTAGTGAGTCTGACTGACCAATAACTGGCGGGAGAGTGTCGGTTGTCTGCCCAAAATGTATGCGCACTATCTTCAAAAATCAGGGAGAGTGCCAGTATGGAGTGTCTTTCTGAACAGATTATTAAAGTCCTGCGTCAAACCAAAGGCTGCTTACTCAAGAATGGAAGGAAGGACCGCTTCTGGTCCCACTTTAGGATGTGAGTGACCTTAGATTAGAGACCCTAAACATCAAACACAGAAAAGCTGGCTGTCAGGAGTGAAAGCTCAGTTATCCGCCGCTAGAGATTTCCGTGCAGGTTAAGTAATTTTACTTTGTAGACCATAGAACAACACTCCAGCTTACATACAAAATGTTGCATTTTGCAACTTTCATTACGTTTCGTATCTTATGCTTTTTGCACAAATACAGATATATTTGCTGTTTGAAGTACATGGTGTCACCGTTTTCTCCAAAATCGTGGTCCATCTTTCCCCTCCTCCCAGGCTTCTTCGCCCTCCTGCCAGATTTCTTTCTTCTCCGATTTTCCAAGAGGGCTGGAATTTGGAATAGAATGTAATCTAGTTCGGATTATATCCGTAACTTTGAAATACGGCCATTGTCCTCGCCGCCTATATAAAATTTTTCCGGAGATACAAGACGAATTAGACCCGTTGGAGGTTTTTTCAGTTAATTTGGTAAGACATTGAAAGAATGCAACTTCTGGAATTGCTACGAACCATCTTCACCTATTTTTTGCCCATTTCGTTCATATTCAGTCGTAAGTAATAAAGCTTAGTACGCGCAGCATTTTTATCCAACGCGATACTTTCTGAACACCTCAACATTCAATTAAAAGCTGAAGGAAGTTTCCATCCGATGAAAGCAGAGAAACACAGAAAGCTTACGTTTATTTTATTGTCACAGGTACTCAAATAGAAAATACCGGTGAGCCAACGGTATGATTTTCGGTTAAACATTTAGATAGACCATAAGTAAGATCGTTTGTCTGTATTTTTTGGTTAATTGACAGGTTCCCAGTCTGCGCCTATTTCGATCGGTGTAAATAGCTTCCATGTTTGCCGATTGTCCATTAGTTTCCGTTGAAAATAAGTGAGACCTTATGCCAGGCATATGGTATATGTTTCAAGGAAGCGGTGAACACAAAGAAAACGAAGAACAAATGCTCCATCAGTTTTGTAATTGAAAGTGTTAAATGTATTACTGTCTATGCACACTGAGTTGGACTGTAGAAATGGTGTAATACAGAAGTATTTTAATACGTTAAAATCAGGTTTCTAAATATTTCCGATCTAACACTTTGTTAAAGTCTTTGGGAGCCAGCAAGAGATAAGACTAAGAACCAATAATAAGTGTTGACTATTCTTCGGCGTTGGTTTCCTGATTGTTGTATCTGAAAGATTAACTTTATTTGCAACAGCCATATCAAATATGACTTGTCTCTATCCTGGATGACGCTTTGTAGGTTAGTTGACAGATTTTATCTAGTTTTTCTCAGTAATCACCGGTGAAAAATTATTTAGAGAATCCGATGGTCGGAGATCTAATGATACAAAAATACCCTATGGAATTTTGGCGTATAGAAAGCACCGGTGATAAAAATGTGAAGGAAACAATATAAAACGACAAGGTGTCCGGTGCGGCAAGAAAAGTTTCATCGTTGGATGCAACGCATGAAGATAAACTGTACACATCATTTGCAAGGACCTTATCACGTCAACGCAGCCCAAGTCTAAGTCGCAGCCCAACGAATGCACCTTGAAACATACACTCCTCGCTGCTGGTGGTTTTCCAATTCTCATGGTCCAGTTAAACGGCACAGTCTCTCGAGCACTAGCGGGAGAAGTCTAATAGACGTAATGAATAAACAGGAACATTCAGTTTGTGTTGATTGATACGCTCAAAATATCAAGTGTTATGGGGGATAGTATCACGGGCCAGGTTTGTAATTTCTGCTAATTTGTTCGAAGTGCCCAGGCAAAGTTGGCTGTAAACTTCACTCTCTGACCGTGCTCATGTAACAGTTCTTTTCCAATAGAGTTGTCAAACGTCGGGACAGACTCCCCTTTAGGATCGTTAGCTATGTCTTTATATATCGCTTTGAAAAGTTGAAATGTTCCGTTTAACCAAAACATACTTAGACGAGCAATATTATGTGAAACTGTTGTTACAACCTGTTCTCAGTATCAATACTTCAAATCAACAGACGCCTGCTTTATACCGAGTAAAACGAACCAACTGGATCCAGTAACCTTGGATTTTTACTCCACACATGTACAGGTAGTCAGAATCACTGAAGTATGATGCTAGACGGCACTCTGGAACGCGGCAATCAAAAAGACGTACGTCTTCGTGATGACACACATAAATGACTTGGCGGAAAACCTGGCCAGCCCATGTTACCTGCATACAGGTAGTGTAATGCTGGTGAGAAGTGCGCTGGACTCGGCTGCCCTCCAGGAGGACATTCTGGAAAGCTGCGAATGGACATTAAAGTGGGATTTACCACTCAGCGTTCTCAAAAGTCATATCTTCGCCAATGCTCCCCACTCGATCCCAGGTAAGTAAGCGAGGTACATGGACAGACATTTGAACCAGCAACTAAACAGCAAACGACAGACTTGGGTGACCAAGTCGATAGCACGTTCGGCCCACTTGCTCAGTGTGACGCAGCTGATACAAAAGCACGGCAGGCGTTACATCAACTGAAACCCGCGATAACCAGTCCATTTCCAACAGGAGTCATCCCGTTCTATTCGGCCATAGTTCACCCCCACTGTGGATACTGTGCCAAAGCTTGGCCACCGTATCTCGAAAAGGACAAAGCTGTCCCTTAGAAAAGTACAAAAGCTCGCCACACGTGTGATATTGAGTATGAAGGGTCTAAGCAATTAAGACCGACTAAGTTCGTTGAACTTGTTTTCGCCAGTACGCCAGCCGATAGGGGGAAACGTTACTGAAGTGTACAAGATTACCCATCACACCGGCACAAGTCTCCCGCCATGTTTGTTCGAGGTGCGTTAGGACAGAAAGTTAAGTGATAATAGGTTCGTGATCAAGAAGACAAGATCGCGACTGGCTGTCCGGTTTAGCTTTTTTCACTAACCGGGTAGGCAATTCGCGGAAATTGTGGGGACCTCGAGCGTATACCCTAGGCATTCAATGTGATAATTTATCGATCACATTTGTTGTACAAATATGCCAAATAAATATTGATGTATACATAGATGCACGAATGTTTGACCTTGCATGCATTTGTGCGTACTCGCGACAATGAAAAAAAAGAAGCTAGAGTTCCAAGACATGTATGTCCGTATTATTACAGCATCGGGAGAAAACCGGATAAAATGGAATGGAATGTCAAGTGGTATTAGACCAACATTTGGCTTTTTGTAGTAGCCGCACGTTTATATTAAACTGGTGGATTAACTGCGAACATGTTACCATTACCAACTACGTGATCATACAATTGCATATCCGCTGTGAATAAAAAGTGTTTTCTACACAAAACCAGTCACAAATAAACAAGTAACCAACGAAACCATTTTATTGCGAAACATATAGCGATACAAAACTGAGGAAAGCTTAAGCCATCATAACCTAACTAATAATTTTACAGATAATTAGTCGCTCACCTCTTGACCTTGAAAGTTTTGAAAAGATAGAAATTTCCCTCACCTTGAAAGAAGACGATAGTAGATATAAACAAAAAGTTCATTCAAATTGCAACAACCCAATCGTGATAAGGTAACATAAACAAAGGATACTTTTTTCAATAACCTGAGCTGATTGATCCCAAGTCTAGAAAATTACACTTCACTTCGATATGAATATACTTTCGGCGCTGCAAACGTTCCGTCAGCACTTTAGTTTGTCCTATATTCTGAAAGGTGATTGGCGGAGTATTATAAAAGGCATGAAATCTGTCTATTTTGCTGTAGGAAATTATTTCGTTTTAGTTCGTTAAACATTTTTATCGAGGACGTTTAGGAATCGCGACATTTCGATAAAAAAAGTACGTTTATGAGGTAGCTGAAAATTGTAATTCGGTTGATATAAGGAGTTTGAACAACGCAAGAATGACAAATGAGCGCAATATACTTTGTAAACTTTTGTTGTTTGAATTGTGCACTCGACGGTCCATAGAACAGTTACTGACAGTTGAATTAAGTTTGAGGTTGTATAAACACACCGTGCAACTGGAAACAGCACATATTTAGCAACAACATGGGTAAGTGGGTACGACGGCAATAAGCAACTTCCAGGCATAATGTGGGCCTTAATCCGCGTCGGTTGATTGCTATAATTACTTATCACTACAATCGTCCACAAGCTAGTTCGACAATATGGTAGCCAATAATTGGGTAGACCTATGAGGCTAAATGAACCACATAGCACGAGGAACAACAAGGGCTTTTCAGAGATCACTATATATCAACAAAGCCACGACCTTTGGTTGAACGCAATGACGCCTATGGTCGACAGTCAGCCCATATTACAGCTAGAAAATTGGAATACTGCCGAATACTCGTTGGATGTTTGAAAAGCTGAAGACAAAATGAGTTTGGAATACCCTCAAATCAGGATAATCAGTTGTTACTCAGCGACACTTGAGTGAGCTTGAAACATCTCTACCAGGGATTGCAATGGGCCAATGGGATTTTTATGAGATCACTGCTGTAGTGACCTGATCAATCAAAGGATGAAAACGACCGGAATGTGGTAATATCGAAGGAGCGTTGTAAAAGTAACAGATGGGCTCGGAAAGTAAGAGTACAAATAAAACGGAGGACTGATCAGTAAAATAGGAACGACCCACTAATAAGTCAAGGTCAGTTGAATTGAATGGACTATCACAAGAGGGAAAGACAGTTACAAACATGAGGTTCGTTAGACGACCAATAGAAAATTCAATACGCGGCGCGGGATAATGAACGCTGATCTTTCACAGATCAGCCGATATGCGGGGCCTAAACAGTCCACCGCCCAATCAGTTTACTGTCCCAAAAACCCGCACGAATGATAAGACAGAGATGATGCGCGGCAACTCCCGTATATTCCCTGGACAATTCAACTTAAAAAGTGATGCTGATGGTTTCCAACAAACGTATGGATGAAGGCAAAGAAACGGTATATAAAAAATGTACATAAACGAATTATGGAATATAACTGTGAATGGTGAATAATATACATCTGACGTCCCCATAATTCTAAACTCCCCGTGACGTAAGAGCTACCTCACCAATAACACCGTGTTTGTTCATATTACCTTGTGGATGTAAATTTACTACAAGCCACTAACATCAAGGTTGGTGTGGTGGAGTAATAATCAGAGTATTGCTCGTCGCTGTGCAATGAATCCGCGCCACCTCTACTACTTTAGGCTACATTCACTAGGATAACCATGTTTTACCTATTACCGCTGGGAACTCCGCACTACCGGTCTGACGCTTGTTTGAATCCTGCAGGTCAACTGGAATTTCCGTCGACATCCGTCCTATCAGGCGGCAATGGAGCGGTTGACCTTAAGGTTCTCTCACCTCCTACTACTTAGTGCCCTTAATTGCTGCGTGTAAGCCTCTTTGTGGAAGGTGAATAAATCAATAAATAAAGTCTATTTGCAGATTCTACGTTTTCTCACCATGACTACCGATTAGCGTTACCATTAGACAAGGGAGCGTTGGCCGTAGAAACATGGGAACAAGGCTACCGATAATAGGTGGCGAGACGTGACATAAATCGACAGACGACAAGTGAAACACTTGGCATAGAAATCCATGCTTATAACGTCGATCGATCTCTCAGAGTACGTAGCCGTTCTAGATCGCGTTCAAGAACGGGATACTGTTGGTATCGCCACAGA
>LUCH01001786.1:91995-108287 GCA_013368495.1 Paragonimus heterotremus
CGAAATTATTGCCTACTGATACTCATTGCCAACTAATGTACATACACTCTCAGTTGCCAACTCTAAGCTGTGCAGAGGATTGTGAATAATTTTCGCCACGCACTAGATGGCGGTGAGTTTATTTTTTCATGGATTACAAAATTCGCATTCACGTTTTGCGGAATTGCTCCGGTAGTTATTTACCTTGAGAAACTCGACAGCTGGACTGCGCATCCTAGTTTACTAAAGGCATCTGTCATGTCTTCGGAGCCGCAAACGTCTCCGAGGATACATTATCATGTATGCACAACGGATCTACAGCCACCAACGTGACCACACACCGCAACAAACCCGCACAACAACAGTCGGGTTACACGTTTATGAGTGGTCAAAAACGGACTGACGCACGGATTTACGCATTGTCACAGTGCCATTGAAATATTCGGCTGGTACCATTCTATGCGACAGTGCGCTGGGACAACCCAGACCAGTCCTGCCACGTTGGTTACGAAGAGCAGTTTTCGAAGCACTGCATAACCTGTCACACCCGGGAATAAGCGCGTCATTCAGACTAAGTGCGGACCGATTCTACCAACCTCACATGAATCAGGACGTGCGCTATTGCCTGTCGACGTTCCAAGGTCAACCAACACACGAGCAGCCCGTTGGGGAGCTTTCCCAACTTCCAACGATCGTCTCAAACATGTTCACTTGAACCTCGTCGGGCCGATTCCACCTTCTCAAGGCTACACAAACCTACTCACGTTTATCGACCGGTTTACTGGCTGGCCAGAATCCACATTGTTGTCAGACCTGTCAACGACATCTGTCGCTCGCGGAGTTGTCGAGCATTGGATCGCACGTTATGGTTGTCCGTCGACCATTACAACTGGCCGCGTTAAACAACTCGAATCAGCCTTATTTTCACAACAGACCAAGCTGTTTAGCGTGCACCAAGCGAGCACCACAGCATATCACCCACAGGCAAATTGATTCATGGAGCGTTTTTATCGTCAACTCAAAGCTCCATTACGTGCTCACTAACGGATGGACTAGACGGAAGCTTTACCGGTAGTTCCGCTTGACCTTCACAATTGCGTCAAAGATGATGGCAAGACATTGGCGTCACTCGTCTACAGTCATCCTCTTAGCCTTCCAGCTTGTTTCTTTCAACGGCCAAGTAAAGCTGTTGTAGACACCCAGGACTGTACAAACAAACTAGCCAGTGGCATGCGGTCGCTACAAGTGAGTGCTACACGTATTCAATAATCCCTACTCTACGTTTCCGGAGAAATCAGCACCTGTCAGTTCGTGTTTCTGTGGACAGGTTTTATAAAGAAACCGTTGTAGCAACCTTATAAAGGACCTCTTCGTGTCATTAAACAGTCTGCAAAACGGTGAGTCCCAATGGCCATCAACGAGGTGGTGGACAGCTGCTTCGACCAAGTCTGCATATACCTATGTAATCGGCAGTTCCGGTCAACACCTCATGGTTTCGATTTTCCCACAAAAACCAGCTTTCATCGACTCACACTCCAGTTTGAGAACACAAGCACCATTCAAGTTATCTCTATCTACTTCAAACTCCCACTTAGCTCCGGCGTTGTCTCTTGTATCTATTCCCGACGATCGCCCTCTTCAACCTATAGCCCGTTCAGGGAGGGTCGTCCAGTTTTCTGCGTGTTATCTGGAATAGTTCACTTTTTCTATTTCGCATTTATTGTACAGTCAGTAATTAATTGTGTAGTTCATGTTTGTGTCAACCAGCGAATAGCAGTTTTTTGTCGGTACAGTCCACCAGCTTATCTTGCACGGAAGATACCAGCACATAACTATAAATTACCTCAAGGGTTTGGGGGACACGCATTACGGTATCTCCCTTTTTCTCTAACGTTCAAGTGCTTCACCGTTTCTCATTTCTGGGTCAAACGCGGTGCACAGCAGCAGTTGCGGGGTCAAAGAGAACAACCCTGGACGCCGTAGCACTCTGGGCACGCGTAATGAGGAAGTCGCATCTTCTGTCACGTCATCAAGAAGCGTCTTCAGGTTGGATGGCTCGCGCGCGGATGACCAACGAAACAGTAGCTGTGGCCCAGGATTGAAATTTCTGGGTGGAAGTCTTCTTATATTGTTCACCTTCACGGGTGCTGATGTAGTGTAATCACCTTCGACGTCCCTATTATCTTCAAAAATATCTATATATTTGTCCCGAAATACACACTTTAAGCTTTGCAAAAGATGTGAAAATTTACTTTTCGCACCCAAATGGCTGTTTCCAACTCACTTCGACGTTTGAGCATCATGCCGGCAAACTGCACAGTTACTAGTTCAGGTCTGTTTGTTAATGTTCACGAAATCACAATGGAAGTGCTATCTTATCTTGAGAGCAAGTTGACTGGACACAGATTATTAAACAGAAAGCGCCTTTAAAATGTACCAACCAAATACGGTCCTGCGAATGACAATTTATTTAACTAAAATAACCGGGTGCTGGTGTAGGTGGAATGTAGCCAAAAAATAGGGCTTCAACAGGTGTGCAGTGGTAGTTGTAAAATAGAAGAAAACGGACATTTTATTCCCAGTCGTTGTTAAGGTAGTTGGTTACTCTGAGTGCTTCACGACTGTTGTGTGTTTTGTAAAAGGTTTTTGATCGTGATTCCTGTTTTAATTTATTCACTTATCCTTGACACCTCTTCTCACATCGGATATCTTCGCGGTAACGATTGCGAGCTTCTGTTGGAAAGAATGACAGGAACGTTCAAGTTGTGCACGCGACAACCCATTCCTTCTTTCGACGTTGGTCTTTATGTATTACTAGATCTTGATAGCCTTTATTTGTGGGAACGTGTTCACGCATAGTTTTCCCTTCTTACTTTTTATTGATGGACCTCCGTCTGTGTGCCCTGGTTTTGTTTGCGTTTGATTGCCCCGTCTTTGAGTGACCACTGCATTCGATCACATTTGCGCAGACAGTCAATCTCGGAGCTTGTACATTTCATGGATACAATATGAATGCTTGCTGTTACCTCCTACTTAGTTTATACTAATTTTCTTTCATCTTGGCATCATAATAGTAAGAAATTAGCCCATACGACCGCCTTTAATTTCAAATCCGAATCTGTCGCTCAGCAGGCTCACAATATGCTTTCAGACAGGACTATTCTAAATCCCGCCTATTAACGGACGTTGAGAGTTGACTACACAATGCTCGAACTACCATTAGACGTCCGAGATTAAATATCGTAGTAAAATATTTATCGATTTTATTGCACGCAACAAGGACATAGATGTCAACTTATGATTGATTATCCAAAACCCATCCAAGCACATTTTGGTGAACGCAACGTTGCGCATCATACCAAACATGGGACGATTACTGCACCAAACGAACTGCAAAAGTCCAGCAAAAATTCTGGACATTCCAACTAAATTGTACACTTTGGTGCCTCTGATTTCTTACTTGTTTCGTCTCAGCCTGGCTGTTACGTGGTGATTTTCATTATGCAACTGAGACCATATGTCTTCCTTCTACCTAGATGACAATTATCCGTTTCATGGGATTCGGCTTGAAGATCGTTCAAAAGGCAATACTGTCCTTTCGGCGCGAAACCCCCATTTTTAAATATTTTCGGGAATTTTAAAATCCGAATTTCAGGCATAGTACGTACAGTACATCAATTGCAAATAAGCAACGTTGATGGAAATATCAGAATACATGCAGTAAGTTCCAAAAGTATTAGCTCGGTGATAAATTTCCCGCCATTTTCGCGAAGATGAACCATTGTTGGCGTTAGCTCGCTTTTTCAAGTCTTATAAATGCGATCATTGCAATTTTCGAGATGAAATACGTTATCCATTAGCCAGAGAGTGCTTCATTTTGTGGCGTTCCGGAGATATGGTCGAGATGGCAGCAGGCGACCGTACAGTGTTGGCTTATCATTTCAACAAGAACACTAAAATATTTGATAGCCAAACGTGTGTAACAACATTTCCAGCTTCCTTGTCTACGCGGTATTCATACTATTTCTCTTCGTTTGCAAGATTTTAGGTAGATACTGGTCGATGAAACGTTGTTCTTAGAAATGGTTGGGAATGACGCTATCATAAGGTTGTTTCCATCTTCGGTGTATGTGGAACGACGCCAGAAAAGGGTACAGTGCCCCACTCTATCATTGAGAATATTGAGAAATAAATTCCATTCAGTCTGTCACATTGCTTCCAACTAGATTGAGGTCGCGTGGCGCTCATGCGGAACAATATACGGAAATGGATGAAATCAAGCCACCTGCCGATCACTGGGAGGTATGTCTCTCAACCAGACACACCATGATGTTTGAAACGCCACTTACTTATCGCAATGCAGCGAACTTTTCGATTCAAAATTTTTCTGCACCGGTTTGGGATCGTTCCGTTGAATCGTTTCAGAACACCCTTATTTCTGTTCATGCTTTCGTCCTTTGCCCCACGTTTCACTACTCGGAGGTGTGAAGCACCGAGAGGATCCACTTTCCGGGCTTTTCCTGTCTTGTAAGACGATAACACTACAGGTTGACTTAGGCACTTTTTCACGATGGGTCATTCAAGATGTTCTACTGTTCAACGCCATTAAACGCAGCATCTTAAACAATGGAAACCAGATTGGAAGTCAGATTTTTGGACGGCACTAAGGTGCAGACGGTAACAAGAGAATATATTCCAAAGACCATTGCTGCTGGTGATCTCCGGTAATCCGGTAACTGGAGTAGGCTGGTCCGGAAAGCCATTTATAGGGCAAACCTTTTTAGCCGGGTACTAGGCCAGTTAATTGCGGAAACATTTTGCCAAGTACATCCGTCCCCATTTAACAGTTAGTACAGGTCTGTGCTGCTTTCTTGAGACGGGACATTAGTATGCTAGGAAGCGCCCGACGTAGACCTACAAACGGAGTACACTGACTGTCTCAAAAATTCTACTTGGACAAAATCCGCACATTGAGTCTGTCTACCTTGAATACGAACGAACCAGCGGGGACATGATATATATTAACATTCTTCACAGTGGGGTATCATTTTCTTGTTAACTACCCCTTTGCTCCTGGAGTGCTAGTCGTAGGCCAGGATTTCCTCAGTTGTCATGTTTTTGAAGGCCATTTCAAGGAGAACGGCTTCGTCAGCTTGGTAACAGGTGCAGAAACTGGAATCGCCGAAGTCTGCGTCGCGGACTTATATATGTTCGTTTTAAATGACCGTTAATTGAAGACGACCCTATCGTGAATCTCTTTCGATATTAGGTATCGTAGTGGCCAAAACACGCCACACGTGTAATTTTGTTCATACATTTCCTTCTCTTGCTCCTATTTCAGAGACTGGTACAGACGAAGGATACAAAGATATCCCAAATGAATAGCCGGCCGTCCGTTTCTGAAGACACTTCCCCGAATTCCCCTTTTGCTCCATGCTTTCCTTTGGAGCAGTCCCATTCCTTGTACCTTTTTTGTGTGGCGTGCACTTGTGTTGACAACTGGCCGGTACACGCTGTCCGTTGTGCCGTCGCTCTCTCTGTGTTCCATGGTTGTGTTGTTGTGACGAACGTGACTTGTGACTGTTGTTTCGTGTGTTCGCTGTTCCGTGTCCCTTTTTTGAAGTTCCTCTCCACATTTCAGTGAGTGATCAGTCGTGTGTGAACTTGTATCTGCCTTGTGCATTACAGTATGATTACTGTTTTTGTGGTTGGTTGGGTGTGGCAATGTTAACACAAGGACGCTGGAGTTATTTTTAATTTATTATTTCTTGTTTTTTACATTTGCTCATTATTTTCCCCAGTTAATTATTTCTTTTATCTGTAGGAAGCAGATTATGGCGCGACTTTCAAGGCAATGCTTGATACTCGTGAATTTTGCACCTGCTTACAGTTCCACGAGTGCCTTCAGAGGTACGTCGATGAGGTGGGCGTCATTTGCGCCCGTGGGATGAGCTGAAGGTCGGAAACTCTTTTGAAGTACGAAAAGATAAGTCGGCAATGTTTAACTGAATACCGCGCAGGCTGATTATCGTCGTATGGAGTGTAAAAGGCGTAGAATTATACGCACGGGTGCGCGGTGTGTCTAGTGGGTTGACTGTTAATGTTAACAAATCGCTGATCGCGACAAATATGGTAGCACATGATTTCATGTGATCCGACGAACTGCCTGTCCGGTTGTGAGGTCTTTCGAGTTGGAGTGTAACCACCCTCTTGACCGCCTGCTATATGTATTTTATCCTACGGCTAGTGCACTCACCGTCGGTGAATTAAACGAATGCAGGACCCTGTTTCAATGCGATACACCGACTGCTGATATAAAGCAATGTGTAGCGGACGCTTACTGGAAGTTTATCACAACCACTGACGATAGCAACATCCGCCAAATGTTAAACCCTGTAATGTCAATTGAATTTGTTATTTAACAGTGGTAACGGAACATTAGAGAACCTCAACGAAGTGCTGTTGGTGATTAGTGTGATAGATGTGATGCACACCGTGCGGGATGAAGGAAATAGATATGTGCATATCTGCTTCGCCCGGCGAACACAAATTGAACTATTCTGACGTTTCCCGCATGTTGTGAATGTGGATGTCACTCATAGAACAAACAGCCACATGTATGTTATTCAACATTTCCTCATACTTCTGAAGCTGGAAGCTGTATCAGTTCCTCGTAACAGATGGTATTGGACACGGCCGAACCGTGACGTACAGGTACGTTTGTAGTGAGGGTGTGCTTCACCGCATATGCTGTGCAGAATGTTTCGAGGAATGATGGGCGAGTCAGTTGCGGTGAAGACGTTCGTCATGGATGAGATGGCTGCGCAAGTGACGGCAGCTCATGCGGTGTTTGGCTGCGACAGCCTGCTAGGTTACTTCCATATACGTGGTGCCGTGCAAAAGCATGTAAGTGAATGAAATTCGTCCGTGAAGTTCGCTAAAAGACGAGCTCTTCGCAGTCGTGATCTCCTCCACCGAATGGTCACGGTAGACAATGACGAAGGGTAAGTTGTACCCTTACACCGTATACCGTAGGTTCAAACGTGACTTGCACATCATCTGCCAAACAGATGGGAAAAATTTTAATTAGTTGTTATGTCGCTGGCTGGACACAAAGCCCAAGCGGGCCATCCATGCGCAAAGCGATGTTGTCCACTTGGGTAATCGCACGATTAATAAGCTGGAGAATGCAAACGGACGTCTGAGGTAGAGGACGCGCCCAAGAGACTGCATAGCCGTCGCCATTCAAAAAATATGAATCCCCAGCGAGTGACTGCTGCGGGAGTGCCAAATGTAAACTACCTATGGTTGCAACCTTCGCGAATTTGTCGAAGTAGACTGGTACATAAAGAGCACTTTTCCCAGAATGGCCACGTTCACAAGTCTTCCAGCCGAAAAACATCTGAAAGGGCGTAATCCACGACTCCACCTTGAAAGAGTGTTTGAGTGGAAGGTAAGCGATTTTGCAGTGATCACCTTGAACATTACAGCTTCATGTGCAACATGATGGCGACACTTTTGTCCTGGATAGCGTGAGGGCAACTATGAGTGTACTTTCCATCGTTCAATGTGACCTCCGTGCACACACATTCCGTCAGTGTTTCGGAAATATCTCTGCCCCTACTGTAAGGCTTTTTCCAGTTTTCATTTCTGTATACAAAGGTCACAGCCCTATTCACGAGCGGTGGCTGGCAGGATACAACTTGCCAATTCGACGGTTGGTGGATCGACAGCTTCAGTCTTTCGATGCAGCCAGTCACTATAAAACTCTGCATGATGTATCCGAAAAACTGCATGATTGCAACAGCTGCACGGCAGTGACCTGTTTTAACAACATTGTCGTCTTTGCCGGTAAAATATTCGAACGTGCTAAGACTGGCTTAGCCTTGTACTACTCCCTCCAGGCTCGTCTTCAAGCAGCATTCAACCTGGAACAAAAGCGCCACATGAACACTTTGGTGACCGGTTACAAATGGGCAGCTAACGGTGTGATGCCTATATGCTGAGTTTTTACTATGAATGCATCCAGATGGTGGACATAAACGAGCGTCCATCCTGTGGCAAGCAGCTTCAACCTCAGTTACCCGACAGATGCACGTTTCGAATTGTTACTTTTGTTAGGTCCCCCTACTTCGGCCAATGTTCGCACTCCCCAAGTGATTACGAACAGCAAGTTTCGCACACCACCCACAAAGGATGTCGACTTAGAGGGGTCGGATGACGGTGTACCGGTTGCACATGGGCCCAAGAAAGTGGGAATCAACATAATCTGGAGCGATTATCCTTTTGGTATAAAATAAGAAATTGAGCTCCTTCACTTATGCGTAGAGTTTTTTGCAGATATCCTATGTGATGAACGAGATGATTACGACTGTATGTATGTGTGTGTTTAAGCAGGGAGTACAGTGTCGCATAACTGTAAAGCTAGGAGGGAACTGTTGTAACCTTCTAAGCAGGAGGTTCTCCACGATATCATTCGTTCAGCAGGTCGCCTCGTCCGTATTCCAGGGTACATCACGATTCCGTGGGAAGTTTTCGACAATGGTAACAACCATTGAATAAAACTAAGAAAATGCCAGTTTTTGTGTATAATTCCACGTTGCGACATGTTTACTGGCGCATCTTAGGTTTGCAGCTCTACACAAAGCTTGATCCTCAGGTTCCAACGACGGTTCAATTTTCGAAAGTATAAACACGTTTACCTGCTTGCTTACATTCAACTTTAGAAAAAAGCATACGGTACCAAGCCTATGACATCAACTTTCATTATATCCCACCATTAAGTCTCCCGAGTGATGTAAAATGCAATGTTTCGTTATTTTTCCATTGATCCGTAGGCAGTTGAACTACCACACATTTCCTGCTTACGTTGCCGGAAGTTTCAAACAAAACGACATCACATCAACGAAATCCAACGATTTCTGTAAATGGAACTCGCCAGAAGGTTACATTTCATGAAATATCACAGTAGTATTTAAAGTCTACCGATTACATGCAGCCCCTAGATCTAAGCAAACCCCTCGCGACCAAGTTAATGTGATTCTTGAATCATGGGCTCCGTGTAGTGTCGCCGAAGAAAGCCCTGTATCTTGTTGTCTCGTGTGTTCATCTTCTGAGCCAGATACTCGGAGTAGGGTTTCTAAATAAATCCAATTTCAGGGCATAATTGACTGCGAAATATCATAACGTGTCGTTACCTCGGCATCAAAATTATTCACCCATCACGACTTTCTTCTTCTGTTTTCCACCCAAAGTCTTCCGCCTTCCATATGCCTTCGGGCGATAATTGTTTTCTGAGGTTGAGACAACTGATAACTGATAACGCACTCAATGTCCGCACTCTCCAACAAGTCGGTCAGCATGCTGCTCTGGCTAGCAATGTCTCAAGTCTGGAGCTGTGTGTCGGAGACGCGAGCGTACGACCCCGGTAGCGTCTCCCAGTCACGCTCACACCTGGATGACTGTGGATCCAAGCCCTTCGTTCTTGAGGCCTCTGGCAACACCGAAGCTGAATCTCGTAGTGAACTTAGGGGCGTGACCACGCTGAGTTACGGAGCAGAGCAACGTTTGCTCGATGGGATCCCAGCGAACAGTTGCATGTGCACCGTCAGGCCCAATACATCGGTGAAAGTCTGCCGATGCAAGTCAGAAAAGCGTTACATATACTTTACATCGGTGTACGCCCCAAATGACAGCAGTTCGGATATTACTAAAGATACGTTTTATGACGCCCTCGTTGACCTTCTAGGACAGACGAAACACTTAGGAATCCTTATGCCAGCGGGTGATTTGAATGCTCAGCTTAGTCGTTTCTCTCCATATAAGAGGTGGCTGAGAGCTATGTTTAATGTCTGGGCACAACGCACTGACGAAAGACTGTTGCAGATGTGCGCATCCTATGGTCTCTATATTTCAAGCGCCGCATTCTAACACAGGGAGGAGCACTGTTTTGCCTGGGGACTTCCGTGTGCATCTCAGCCGTGAACACAGTTGGATCATATAACAGTCAGTTACAGGTGGCGCCACTCTGTAAAGAAATGTCGTGCATTTAGGAACAACAATCTGGACTCAGACTACTTTGTTTTGCCATTTGCCTAGATGGCATACACTCGTAAATGCAAGGTACCTAACCGGCATTCTAGCGATGAGGGTGCAAACAGCTCTCACCGGAAGGCGATGAAGAATAAGTTGCCCAGTTTGAACCAGGTGAGTGATTGTAACAAACGCTACAAACAAATTGTCTTATCTATGAAGGCATGCATTTAGGAGGCTTGTTATGAAGAAGGTGTCCAGTTGTGACAGAACTGGATTTTTGTCACATCGAAAAGCCACATGAACAGCCCTCACTCAACTTCCACTGGGTCTAAGTATGCTGACGACCGTCTTAGACGGAAACGAAAGTTGACTGAAAGTTTGCGCTTAAGCCGTAGGCGCCACTTGGCTGAACAGTCGGAAGAGATGAGAATAGCAGAAGGCTTTTTTCTGTGGTTCCTGGTTGTGCTGGCCGTTAGGTCGGTGTAGTTGAGACAATATGTGAAAATGCCGGCTCAGTTGTCACTCGATAAGCGCGCCGAACGGACAGGTGAGCCGAACATTCTGAGGCATAGTTCAGCTTGTCTCAATCAGACCGTATGGACGAGGGGGAACAGATGGTTAATAATTGCGTTCCAGACGACCATTCGTCGAAGCAGGTGTAGTCTGGGAGCTGAAGTTAGTGAAATTAAACATGGTTCTTAGACCAACTGCATCGTTCCCTCCGTTTTCAAGAATTGTTTTGAGAAGTTGATATCAGAACCGACATAACGCCCCCGAGCTACTTGGGAAACTGAAGGGGTACCTCATGGTTTGTGCTAATCGGCAGTAAGCCCCTTTTACAGAAAAAGAGCCCGAAGTATGTGTGGCAGCCATAGACGGATTGGCCAAGTGTCTGTTACGTCCAGGTTACTCGCTGGTCTCCTTATACGTCGGTCCACTAAGCCCGGATGAAATCAGATACGCGAAGAACTCGCGGAATTTCGATTCAGTCGAGGGTACTTTGAACACTTTTACCGTGCGACATATCTGGGAACATTTTTATTCCTATGAGCAGCCGACTGTTGTGGTCATTTTAGACGTAATGGCTGCTTTCGATTCAGTTGTTTGTTACTTTGTGTGGAACCGCCTTGTTTGCAACGGAGTACCCGGGAAATGCGGGAATATAGTGAGATCACTGTACGCCCACTCTGCAAGCAGGGTCAGGGTCTATGGACAACTGCCTCGGGTGTCCATTACTTCTAGTGGTGTTTTTCAAGGGTGTCCGATTTTCACCTTATTGTTCAGTTTTGTCATGGATGACATTCTGGATGGTGGGCTTGAGGAGTCCGATGAGCTTGATGTTGTGTCTCTTTCTGACGCCTCGTTGACCGTTCTAACGTATGCTGACGACATTCTTGCTTAGTCTCTCTGCTGAAGGCATTCAGACCACGCTGAACAATGCGAGTGACCGGGCTGTTTGGCATGGAACGCCCTACAAATTGCAGTAGCCTCAGGGCTGGGGTGTTTTCACTCATATTTTCTACATTACAGGTAGCCGCTTGAGACCGCGTACCGTTTCGCATCATTGGATGGCACTGTCCCGCCAGCATGTAGTATTGCTGATGAGATATCAGTGAGGATAACGGAGCTACGAGTTGCCTTCGCCAGACTGCGTCATTGTGGTATCAAAAGACGTCTGGTTTTCGTTGAAATGAAGGATGCATAATGCTTGTGTAGGTCCTGTTTTGCTGTATGGTTCGGAAGCGTGGCCTGTCCACGTTGGAGATGCTGACCGACTCGGTGTGTTTGACCATCGTCGCCTCTTCCAGTTGGCATAAATCAAGCGCACTGATCGCACAAGCAACTCGGCCGTTCGCCTGCGTGTATTCCCGAACGTTCGGGTTGCGCAATCAGTTGGCCAGCTGCACACGCTTCACAGCCTAAGATGGCTGTGTCAGGTACTGCGTACACCAGCTAGACGTTCATTCTACCGGGAACTATATACCGAGACCACTAACTGTTGGATGAAACAGCGTAACGGTCACACAGCAACGTGGTTACGAAATATGAAGCCCCGACTGCTTTACTGACTTGAGTGGGTAGGCGTCGCCCATCAGACCGGGGCTCTGCTAGGCAGTCTCTGATGCCATACAAAACTAGTTTTAACCATTCACAATTCTTCTTATCATTGCTGAGAATATACGGTTTGTTTACAAGCAATGCTGCATCCTTTCATCTAGATACCTGTTTGCACCATAATCGTACTGCCCTTCGAAGACGGCATCGTGATTTGTGAGTCAACAACAGTCGACGGCGTACCCCTGCGTTCGCTACCACTTCACTTCCTCAAACTTCGTACCTTTGAAAGACGTATCACCCACCCTAAATCTTCGGACACGCAGTCATGGTAGCTGTGGTTGGCCGGGCACGTCCACATACTACAGATTAAGAAACTGCCTTCCATTCGAGCGCTAACTTCGAATCAAGTGGGGCTCTTACGGCAAGTCGACAGTTGCAAAAACTGGGCGGCGGTACTACTAAGCCATGATGGATTCCCGACTGGTGACCAGATCTCCTTCGAGCTTTTTGATAATGATTGACGAGCGGTAGAGGATTTTGGGGGTAAATATCACACACAACTGATCGCGACTCCCCGTTTCCCGTGGAATTCCCAAGTGGCCTCTTTCGAAGAGAAGTACTAGAACCGAGTTTCACTCTTGTTAAAACACGCAAGCGGTGCATGTAAACTGTGGGTGATTATAAATTGGTATAAGAACCAAAATCCCCCAGTACTAATCGCTAATTAAAATATCACTCAATAAGTTAAGGATTTCTGTGATTTTAGACTGAAAAGATGCCCTAGCTTAGGGGTCCTCCGCTGGAGTGACAGCAGACTTGATCTATTTCATATGACCATTACCCCCAGAGGAATGTGGTCAGTCGTTTACAGAAAGGGGTTAGTAGTCAACACGGTCTCCTCTTCAGTGATGTGAGCAAATGAATACATTTGTTCTCGCGTCAAAATCAAATGAGCGATATGCTTGTATGGTAAGCTTTATTCACCTAACATTGGCCTATGTAAGTTGAAATTGTAAAAATGTTAGGATAATTGACTGCAGGATGAAAGACGCAAAAACTAAAACATTCTTCTCCAACGAGAAGTGTGAGCAGACTGTGATTAAAAAGCCACACAGAGATGATAGAGCATGTGCACACTAGCTGGTGGTGAGTATCAGTAGGCAATAATTTCGCATGTCTCTATTCCTAAAGCCGTGTGACTTAACACGGCACTGTTTTACTACTGTTCCTGAGTTATCTAAGTGATAATTATTTTTGGATCGATAAATGTTTCGGCGTTTCTTGTCGGCTGAATTAGTACTGTTAGGCTGCCGCATGATAGAGACGTAATTGGAAAGTGCAAATATCGTCCATGTGGTCGGTGTCGATAGACCACGGGGCAGCGTCTGGAGCTTTACCTCCATATTAAGGAAGGCTGACGGAAGAAAACTCTCTCCCTTGCCGTTGGGGAGGAGGATCTAGGCGTACTGCGCGTTGCACTGAAATGACCCAACATGTTCGATTAATGGACCATGACCGGGTTGATATGCCTTTTCAGTAACAGAAGTCCTAGCATGGTGAGTCACATCAAGTGAATTGTTCGGGGGGTCGACTTTGGGCAATAGAGAAACAATCCCTCATCATTGGAATTGAGCGGTTTGATCCCGTCTGCCGAGATGATGTGGCCTAGAAGTTCAACGATGCTTGATCCAGTTCGGACTTAGCTCTGTTGATAGTAGGGCCGTATGACGTCAGACGTTGAAACAACGTCCGCCGGTGGATGATAAGCTCTTCCAGAGAAGAGTCAGTTACGAAGATATCGGCAGTGCGTATATAAATGAGGTCTATCCCGCGGATGACTTCATTAATCAGACGTTGGGACGTCTGTGCAACGATACAAAAACCGAAGTGCATGCACAAAATTTTGAGCAAACAAAACTGAGTAGCGATAACTGTATTGGGTGTATCTTCCTGCGCTACTGGTATCTAGAGGTAAGCGTGGAAGAGGTCGATTTTACTGAAAATCCTTTTGCCTGCAAGACTGGTAGTTAGATTATGGACGTGCGGAACAGAGCATCTATCTGGATTAGTGGCACTTTTCAATCCACAGTAGCTTCTACAAGGGCACCTTCCGTCGTTTTTAGCGCCATGTGCAGACGGGATGCCCATGGGCTATCGGAAGGGCGAACTATACTCACGTCCAGCATACGTCGGAATTCGTTACGAACGATGCGCCATTTGTCTGGTGCGAATTTTCGTGGTCGCTGGAAAACCGGTGGACCTTTCGTTTCGATGTGATGTACCGCGTCCTTCACGACGGCAAGCATCTCGTTCGATGGACGGGTATATCCCGTGAATTCACGCAGTACTGCTCGGTATATACAATCACCGCTCGGTTCGGCAAGCAGTGGGCTGAGGACAGACGTCGATAAAATGGTGCCTGCGGTGGATATACTTGTTAGAGAAGCTAAGAGCTTGTGATGACCTACATCGACAACTAACCCAAATGCTTTAAGAAGTCCATGCTCCCGATGGCATCTGGTACATCCGCAATACTGAACACCCAACGGAAAGTATGCCTGAGGCTCACATCCGTCGTGACGGAGTTTGTGTAGGATGTGCGTACTGGGGTTCCATTGGTGGCTTGGAGCTTGAAGGATGTCGAACGAGGCGTGCCCTCTTTTCTAAGTGGTACGACAGCGACTGAAGCACCGGCGTCTACTAGAAAACGCAACCCAGAATTTCTATCGGGCATAAAAATAGGCGATCAAGAGTGTGACTACCAGCAACAGTTGCCGTCGCTACGTGCTGGCGCCCGCGTTTCCCGAGGTGGTTGAGAAAGTGCACGGCTTAATACATTTCCTTGCCCTGGTCCAAAATCTGTGGCGATACCAACAGTATCCCGTTCTTGAACGCGATCTAGAACGGCTACGTACTCTGAGAGATCGATCGACGTTATAAGCATGGATTTCTACAACTAGTTTCCTCATTCATGCTGCTTAATGCATGGTTATGCTTTCTGCATGTGCCTCCACCTGCTGCATTTTTCTGGTTGCCTGTTAGATAATTGATTCAGTCGATATTGCCAAATAATCCAAAGATCTCGTCGACATGAATGGGAACAATTTTCTGCACTAATTCGGGCAATATCTAGACCTAAAGGTAGTACATGTTTTTCTCATCTATCTTTTGCTTTGTCCCACCTGTCTCAACTGCCGAAGCAACTGATGCGAAGGAATATCCCCTAATTGCAGATCGATAAGGACCCGCTTAAGTCGTTTTATTTGTGGCACGACGACATGTTCTAGGTATGTGCTTCACAGCGTCTCGTGAGGGCTCCTCCGGTGTGGTGTAATCACTGAATACCTGACATCGGGCCCAACCAACACCAGCAACGCGGTAACCGATCCTGTGGTCTTGGCAATCTGGCAAGTGATGCGCACCAACTGGAAGTTCATTTCAAGCCGCACCGGCCAGCACTCTGGGTCGTCCGGAACCTTTAGTGTTGGTCGTAGACCGTACGTGCCCATCAACGAAAGTCACTTCCCACGGTAGCATTTTTGAAACGCAAACGTCCTTTTTCCAGTTTGCTCCAGCTACCTTGAGTGCATATGGAGTTAGCTGTTCGAAGGCATCAGTGCCACCCATAACCCATACCGAACGTTAACCACTAACTAAAGGAATGGTTACCGTCCTCCCGAATTTCATTTCTAGGTATTCACTGCGACCGAGTATTTCCCTAACACAGTCAAACAATGTA
Organism: Paragonimus heterotremus; assembly: GCA_013368495.1. Taxonomy (NCBI): domain Eukaryota; kingdom Metazoa; phylum Platyhelminthes; class Trematoda; order Plagiorchiida; family Troglotrematidae; genus Paragonimus; species Paragonimus heterotremus. Next base: position 107,807 of record LUCH01001786.1, read on the forward strand.
GGCCTTGAGGGCAGATTGCCCTTAATATACCTATTAGCCGCCTCCACCCGATTATTTGTTCCGGTCCCGTAGTGTACAATACCACGTCTTGCATACGTGGCCCAGTGTTCTTTTACAGGCAGCAGACGTGTTTTCAGATACTCACCAAGCTCCGCGTTACGATTACTAATACTGCTAACAATGCCGCTGAACTCTTCTTCCGACCTGCAATATAGCAGGTCGCTCACTTCCTGGGACAGAAAGTTCCTTTACTCCGACGAAATTCCCTTCAACTGCCTGCAGCGGTCTACCATATTCTGTTTCATATGGAATGAACAGAACAAAATCTTAGCATTCGGAAAATACTCCTGTAAGCATTCCAGCTGTGCCGGATGCCTATCTACTACAATCGTCTGAACGTCCCTTGTTGGCATCAGCTGTTTAAAGCTGTCCAACATGACCTTGTAGCAGAACAAACTTTCGTTCGGGAAGAAAGTGTAGA
>LUCH01001787.1:12264-82857 GCA_013368495.1 Paragonimus heterotremus
GTAGATAGCTGGTGAAATGCAGCAAAATGTGCTGGAGAGATACATTGTTCAAAAAGCTGCTTCTCACTTCTCTGTTCGAATTTGTTACTGGAGGAAAATTGTTTTGTTTTCCTGAACACAAACGAAGTCAGTCCTATCTAGTCAATGTCAATCGGGCTTAGACATTGGGACGAGAACAAATTGTTTCACGGGTTGGGCGGCTGCGTTTGGCCATGAAAGCCCCAGGGTTTGAACGAGGTGTTTATGCACACACAAATTCAGGTGACGTAATCTGATTGCGACTGCCTGGACTGTTGGTGTAGCGTTTGACCTTTCGTGACAAGGTTGCCGGAACCCGACAGACGGTACGAAATGTTATCTTCGTGTCTGAGTGTTGGTTACAATCTTTCGAATATTACCGAACGGATGAACTGATTCGTTTTGTTGTCCCAGAGTGAAGCCAAGTGGGGCCGTGTTCACGTATTCCTTCAGATAAACGCCCATTAGTTCGACCTACGTATACTGAACCATAGGAACAATCAAATGATTAGATCTAGAAGGAGACAGCACCTCTAGGCAAGTTATCATTCAACTTCGACGGAACCGCCGTTTTTGAATGAAATGTGACAACAGAGTTTGCGGCATAATAAGTCATTGATAGTGGAGGTGATTTGAAGTGACATCAACCCTACCGCTGCGTCACCCGTGAAGGACAGCTATAAGTAGACCTTCTTCTTACCGGCGATGTCCACTGAGAGTCGCGGTTGTCTCTCCTGCATGTTGTTGTTGGTGGATTTTTCTGAATCGGGGTTAGAGGTAAAACTCTGTCGTAAATTCTTTAATTCCTCCTCTATCATATCATTTGTACAGATCCTATTTGCCCTATTTGTCAGACAACGTACCAAACCACATTTGAGACAGATCGGTAAGTAGCTATGGAAGCGCGGGTATTGACCAGTCCACGTTTTCTTCCTCAGTACGCTCCTCTGTAGTGAACCATCTGGTCTGCGCGTCAGTGTCAGTTCAAAGAACGACGTTCGCCCATTAATTTTCTCCTCCAAAGTGAACATAATGTTGTCACGAGCCCTGTTGAAAATGTTTAATAATTTCTGAATGTCTTCTAAACAGTCTACTGAGTAAAAAGTATCGTCTACTTATCTTTGGTAATACTTTGCCTCTTCAGTAACATCATTTAGATTGTTTTCAAACATACTCATGAAGATGTCAGCAAGAACTGGCCTCAGCGGAGAGTCCGTAGCCACATCATCAATCTGACGATATAGCTGTCTGCTAAACTGAACTTAGATATTGTTTATGCAGAACAATGATAATTCCTTAAGATCTTCTACGGGCAGTCCAACGTTAATTTGATGGTTCTCGATATAGGCACATACAAAATGGATCGCTTCTGTCAGTGGCACTCTACTAACTAACAATGATACATCATGAGGTAGCACTTTTTGTCTGTTGCGTTAAGGTTTGTAGAGGTGTCTACCACCCCAAAAATATATTTTAAACTGCATGCAATTAATTCTTTGTTCACCGGTTCCAGAATTTCTACTAGCCACCATGCAGCCGCATGGTGTGGCATGTTGCGCATGTAAAGTATCGGCCTGAGAGGTATTTCGTCTATGGAATACGAGATGCTGTAGGAAGTATAAGGACAAACACATAGGTGCTGATGGAATCAGCCTAGTTCATTCTGCGTAGCATGCTTGATAGTCTTCTTTCGATTGCTAAGGTCTCATCCTTCCTAGTCTTTTCAATGCGGAATCTCGTTTTGTCTGACAAGTGGTTTAACAGTTTCGCAACGTACTCACATTTATGAAGCAGAACACTTCCTACTCATTAATCATGCTTCACTATCACAACAAAAGCGATCAATTTTTAAAAACTTTCAGCGTTCCCAGATGGGACTTTATGAGCAATCCATACTGGAGAGTCTTATATTTTAAATACTTGTAACAACCATCTACATGGGTAGTGTACGTTCTTCCGACGAACGTTGAGTGACGCACGTACAACCAACGACGTCAAATATCAGAACCAGGTCAAGGCGTTGGAAACCGTGGTACTATTAGCATAAACAATATAATCAATTACAAGAAACAAACCTCAATTCGTTTGCGTTCGTGGGATTAGATACAATGGTTGGCCACAATAGGCCGTGAAGGGTCCAAAAACCACGACAAGTACAAGCACAGGCGACCGACAGGCAATGACGAACCGACGAAATGCGATCGGATCGGTCTGATGTGTGTCTAAATAGCCGGCCTTCGGACGGACCGATTAGTCGGCATCAGTTTCACGGCGGCCCATAGGAAGATCGTATTCGTAGGGGGCGGGGAGGGTGAGACGAGCAGACAACAATGGGTGTGTAGGCAAATGAGTGGGGTCCAATAATTAAGAGAGGCAGGATGGAGCAATTAGTAAAACTGGACGCGGGTTGTGTGAATAACAAGACCAGGCGTCTAGTTAGGCGGGGTCAAAGGGCAGAGTTGAACAGGCTCAATCGAGAGGAAGTTCGACTTCCAAAAAACGTCCTACGGGTTGATTTACACGGTTCGGAGTTCAGTTCAGAAAACGAATATAACTCTCGTTACTGACCACTGAAGTTTTTAACCTGAACTTCATGATCTATTTGTTTAACTGTGCCAACTGGGCAGCGGAATTTCAGGCAAGGCGACAAAATTTCAATCTATGGCTTACTCAAAGTCAGTGAAGTAAAGATGTGAACGTACCGCTCTGGTTGAGTTCCCAATCACATTGTCCCTTCGGTAATTTGTTCATAATCTAATTAACCAATATTATGGAATTATACCAGCCAAAGAGGAGACCTTATTTAAAACAGTCTGTTCGCTGAAAACTTGTTTCTCACGAATGCTACGACGATTTTCAACTACTTTATCGGACTGTTTAGTTTAATTGCACCAAGTTTCTACGGGCTTGATTTGATTCTGATATTTGGCGTTGTGGAATATTCGTGCTTCGCTCAACGTTTGTTGAGAGAACGTACAAATCGAATGTTGCCTGTCGCCGATTTACTTGCTACCTGACTTTTGTTCGCATGAAAATGTGTACAAGCTCCACAATTATTGCGAATGAATGTCACAGCAATGTCGGACGTTTCTATCCTTAGGCATTACTCTGTGACATACTGGTACGTGGAGTTCCAGCGGACTCATTTTACTAGTGTTGATTGTAACTGCAAGAAATGTTTCAACTGACTACATGTTCCAATGAAATTTTACTAAAATCCGTTCTGTTGGTCACAGAGTATTTCACACTCGTCAGTCGTAATGGAATGTATTGATCTGATGACGGATTTAACGGAAACAACTGTTTCTCACAGTTTTATGTTGCGGACACAAGCATTACACTTCATGGTGTTTACATGAGAACTGATGATGATTAACTAAAGATGTTGTATTTACCACAAAGCTGAGGATAAGACCGAACAGACGTAATTGAGAAATTGAAAACGCTGGGTTCCTTTGATTTATCAAGCAGGGGTGTGTAATATTTCGCATGACCACTGAGACTGGCAAATATCTCCGGTTCTTTGATATTATACCCACTGACTCCAAGTGTGACTTCACCGAAAGCATTGCTCATTCACGCTTAACTGATCTGCACGGATGACTGGCCGTCAGATGGTGGACGGTTATTTGAACCAGTAGTTTAACTGGGTATCATCCAGTCAGTTTGAGAGATAACTATGAAAGACCAATCGCTGTCGTCCTTGAGTTAAGTAGATTCACCGATTTTTTGAAAACCTCATTCACTGTTATCTAGGACTATGAGGTGTGCATCGGTTGCGGGGGATTTAATAGATCTGACACTGGTACCGTAGTAAAACTCGGTTTATATAATCGTCCATTCAAAATGGAGTCTCTGCTAGGTGTCATCTTTCCCAACATTTTAAATTCTTTTTTCAGGTTGTTGATGTGGACCGCTGAAATGCCAAGATTATACATTTATCAGAGTGTGTTCACTAGTTTTGCAGTAAGACGAATTATCAAAGATTGGCTAGATAAGAGTGTCACACAGTTCGAACTAAGCAATATCACGCGGAGAACCCGAAAGAAACGGTTTCTTGGACGAATCTTGAATTACTAATTAAGTCCGACCTAGGCTTACTGTTGAATTTATTGAAATTCATTTGGTACATCTGTCATTCTATGTTGCATACGATAAGGACTTGGCATTCGTCGAAGCATGTTTGGTTCATTTTTAGAAACTCGATCTTAACTTGGTCTTTATTCCGAATTTTGCTGTATGCAGTTAAAAACTATGGTGAATTTCGTGCCATGTCTGCAAATACATAATGATTATTTTCTTAATCGATGAGTAGTAAGTGATGTTTTTTATTTTTCCTATAGGTTGAATATCACCCACACTTGATCGCAGCTGTCGCATTCTCATAGACTTTCCAGTCGGCCCCTTCCGAAAGTGAGCACTAGAATCGAGTTCCGCTCTCATTAGAGATCGTCAGTAGTACATATTCTTGCCAGTGCCGGGACTAGAACCATGGCCACGCTTTCATGAATCAACCGTGTTTACCACTGCTTTTTTGAACTCACATTAGGTACGACCGAATTATCATATATGAACTCTCAACCACTTTCGCTTATGAGTAATGATCAGATCGCCCGATCGCCTTCAGAGAGAACAATTACTATCTGTTAACTCCAATCAATAACATGATCATTCCTCCCAAGCGAAAATGGTTAGGCGTTCACGTAGGATAATCCGGTCGTGTCCAGTTTGAGGTTAATGGCGTAGTAATCATCACGGTTGCCTCAAGAAAGTGCGACAGGAGTTCCGGTCCAATGCATGACAAAAAGTTTATTTTCTTTCTTTTAACTGTCATTACTTACCTAGTAAAACTTTCCTGCTTTGTGTTGTTTGATAAGTTTTTATCTTCACCCACATTTAGTTGTTTTAATGAACGTATCCACTTCTGAATAGTGACCGTCTTGAGAGATCCTTTATGACTCATCCATTTGAACACCTTTTCCACCGAATAGTTCACTTAGCCCTTTAACCCACATTCTAGGTGAAAGAAGGCTTTTGTAAGTTTGTCAACAGTATCTTATATGTTCCAATAATTTCGGTTGCCTTTCCTGAAGATTTCTGTGGCATGGAACATAGTCCTATTAATGCTACCGACTGACTCAGCTTTATTGGGATTATCGATTACGCGTTACTGATTGGATTAACCTGAACCGCCAGGTGTTATTTAATAGTTAGTTTTGGACCAATTTACATCTTATCTCAACTTCGCTGTGCGCGTTACCCCCTGGGACGATGTGTGTTGTCGTGTTGTGGACTGACTAATTGACCGCCTTTCCCATAGATCCCTTGGCCAGTCATGTGGTTGTTTAGTCAAAACGACCGATACGTGTGCTGACTCACCTGTTCGTTTCATTCAGTGTTTGTACTTGCATGTGAATGCTGTTCACGCTTAGTCTACCTGTTAGAATAAACGGGCTGCTTTACTTAGTGTCTTCTTGGCTTATGACAAACAGTGGTGCAGATGGACTATCTACTGGGAAAATGAAATCTGCGATGAGAATAACAGGCAAACATGTGAAAATCAAAGTAATGTATGGTGAATAGCACCTTGTCAAAGCTTTCTGAAAGTGAGCCCAACAAATCGAATTTTTGGCACTGACACTTACAGATGGCAGAGAATGCCGACTTATAATAATGGTCCTGAAGCGTCAGATTAGCGCCGATTTCACTGAAAATGTTTTGTTGCTGGTAGGGATGGACTGATTCTTGATTTCTCTGGATCTCCCGAAGTTGCTCATGGGTTTTCCATCAATGCATCCCCGCTGGTGGAGAACACTTCAACTTTCGGCTAATTCAAGGTCATAGTAGTTTTCCATAACCCATCGGAATTAAAATTAGTAAATCTTCTGTGCCAGATGAGCAATCCGTCATAATTTCTGAGGATTTTGCAGATACACTGTTCTAACTGTTGCTCTGAACCAACAGCCCAGTTCAATATAACTATCAATCCATGAAGGATTGAATGGAACACTCCAATTTCCGAAAATAATGTTTTAAAGTCCGTCTAATAATACAGGTTTCTGCGGCCGCATTATTTAAGATACTCACACTCTTCAGATTAATCATCTGACTGGTCCCTGGTGATCACTGTCTGTATGTTTGTCCATGTCTGAGAACGATACAGTACTACTAACAGTCTTGACAACCTCATTCATCAGCTTGACAAAAAATACTGTTGACAAGACCTACCGAGAGCAAAACTCGGAAAGAGTGTAGAAAGTCTATAAGAACCTAAAAGCTATGATAATTCAATACGGTTTAATATATAAAGTGATGAGAGGTAAGTTCTTGTGATTCTCATATTAATTGTGTTAACTGTTAGAGGGCTTTGCAATCCATTCGACCTATGTTCACCTTGCTGGTCATTGCTTCTGTAGAAGAAATGGATTACGTTCCAACCACGTTGTATTAACTGACGTGACAACTAACCCCGATGTATCTCATGGGACTATTTTGTCTACCTTCCCAGTCTAAGTTTACACAAGTGAATTACCGTCAATTAAAGGAACTGTATGCTCTAATTTCACCAATACGTTCATTTCAGTTGTCTCTGTTACTGGTACTTCTCATTTGACGTTAGTCAACTGGGGTTTACCTGTCCCGTATACGTAGTCGGCTAACCATAACCTCTCCAAGAATGTCATGAAATGTGCAGGTATTTTATTCTAACTTGTTGCTGATAATCCTCTCCAACAATTCATGAAACGGCTGATGTACATGTTGAAGGTGCAACCAATCGAGGCAAATCAACATACCATTATTTCAGATTATTTCACTCCAAATGAGACGATACCCTGTAAGAATGCCATTATGGGAATATCAGGTAAACTCAATACGTTTCCTTTGAAAGCATTCGCCGACAGTTGATTTATTTTAAAACTCGTCATGGTTGGCATATTGTAATGGACAAGTGGGTATGCGCTGGAACCTCGTCCACTAATAATTAACTACGCCTTTCCTGAAGAGCAATCGTAACGTAGTCCCAACAGGCATCAAACTAGAGAACGCGGTGAGGTTTGGAAACAAACCGTATATTTCCAGCAATATTTGGAAATATGATAAGTAGTTAGTTCTAGCCTAGTCTGGGATCAACGGCAGCAACCAAGAGGAAGAAGAAGATAAGCGCGAGATGGGCTACAGCCCACTCGACGGCGCTCAAAAGCGCGCCAAGCGAAAAGTGTGTGGACCCTTCGAGTGCGTTAAACAACGCTCGAATAGGTTCGGGTTAGGGGACCTTGAAGAGTGAAATAATAGATGAGTCGTTGAGAAAAGGGCAAGCATTCGCTGGGTGCAATTAGTTGCACGACTGAAGAAAGTGGCACTGAGTCCGTATCAGGCCTCCTACAGCAGGCGTACATAGAGTCATTCGTACAGAACAGACAAGCAGGAAAACATGGTTGCAGCCCGGATCCTTAGAGAAGCCACACGATCGCAGGTCAGTACAATATTTCATCACTGGCTAAATTACTTTCCTATATTGTTCTCTGGTTTTTGGAGAAAAACCTTGGATCGCTGAACATGTCCTCGGTCACCTAATTTACCAGTGGTGATGTTAAAACCCACTTGAAAGTATGTGGACAATTTTAACAGGTTTCTTTAGATAACAGTCGCCCCATACTTTCAGACACTTCCCAAGTTTTATCCACTCCTGTAAATCACCCCACCAAGTGGCCAAAACTTAGGTCATTGAACGACTCATTTGGACATGTTTGGTAGTTTGCTGATGGGTCAATAGGTTCATTGTCATTCCAATTTCACCTCAACCAGATATATTACTGATGTCATCTGTGTTACATGATGGTGGCATTTTGTTTAGAATTCATTCCATAAAGCGATAGTTACTATGATTTTTTATGTACAGTACATTACTCAGCCTTTCCACTAATATTTTAACAGTTTCGATTTGGTCTATCCGCTGTTTGTTTGAAGCAAAAGTGTTGACTTTTATTGTAGAGTAGGCTTTGTCACAGGTTTACAACTCACCCAGTTCGTGCGTTTTCAGCTGTATCAACAACAGCGATTGTGATATGGTCTTAATCATGAAGATAACGTCCAGTGAGTAACGTCCGTATATTATAAAGTATTGTTTCACACCAATTATACCAGTATTTCTTAATTTTTTACTACTCCAATAACGGTAACTGCGTTAAAGCATTTCGACAGATGTCTCTGAGTGTATAATGCATATCGTTGTATTACCTGGGAGGTCGAACACTTTAACCTACCCATCGATTTAACTACCACCGTTAATAAAAGAGGCTATCTCGGTGCCAGTGTGAACGAACTAATCGGAGACCGATCTGACTATCATCTAACTATCTCTGGAGTGTGCTATTGGTTCGATTTACTCAAGATACATGTTGCGTCACGGACTACAACAGACAAAACAGGACCTATGTAACAATCAACCCACGAAATTCTTTCGCTAAATTGTCGGAGAATATGATGGGTACTGTTTTTTTCTAAATCCAATGAACCTTAAGATGAGCCAAATGTCACATAATTGAAGCTTATCAGCCAGATATGATGCTACCGGTGACGTAGTCACGACAGACATGAATGCATTGTTTCAGAGTAACCAAACCCGGACGCTAAAAGTGTTCTTTGAAAACTAATCAGTTAGTTTATTGTGATTTTAGCACGTTTCCACTGAAGTGATTATGTTTGCTGTGCACAGTTAGTTTTTTTAAAGGATGTTGGGACTAAAAGGTAACCCTGTCCGCTAAACTTGTCCCCTTTAATATGCCAATGGTGCATGCAGAACTGCGTGGGTTCACACAGCCTGTCTGGGTAGGGTAGAGAACGTAATACTGTTGTCCGCTATACAGCTCTAAGTTTCATGTTTTCAGTTAAAGTAACGTCCTTTACGAAATAAGGGTAACAGGTTTAGACTTTTAGCTCAGGATAGAAGGGAGGAAACAACGGGTTGAATATAGTTGTGAAACCATCGTAGTGAAATCGTCCAAATGACGTAGTCAGTAACTCAATACCGATAGGTCATGCTGACCACTGACACACCTCAGGAAACAGCCTATGTTTAGTTGAGATAATCTTGCCTACGTTGAGCTCTCTTGTGTTGGTACCCACATTTTTGTTGCCCACTAAGTTATTTGTACAACTCGATAGACAGAACTGAATTATTTTACATGTGGTCGTATTAAATCTGAACTGGGTTTATGAGGCCCAGTAGTGTACTGCGTTTAAATCACACTATAGTTTCTGATTTCTAATCATATTGCTCATTACATGTCGACGTTTACTGTCATCAGCATACGGGAATGAAGATCACCGGAACGACGCCCAAGAAAATACTACAACACAAAACCATAGTTCTATCAAGAGTTCGATAGATGAATTTGTTAATATTCACACCAACCACCTGATTGACTTTATGAATTCACTCGCTTATAAGTACACTTGTTAAATGTATGAACGTTGTTTGTCTAGCAGTGAGTTTGAATGAGGAATAAGATGCAAATTCTTAGTTCAGTTCGAAAGAGGTACTATAGGAATTATTGCGCTGAGGATGAATTGTGAACGGCTACTAATGATATTACCAGGTGACTGAAAATTGCACGCTATCAAACAGTCTTGCGTTTCTGATGTATTGCAGTGTGTCTGTACAGTGAAAGCTCTTGCATGAACTGTCCCGGGTTCAGTGTTCAGGAGGCGAGTTGATTTAAAGATGTACTAAGCTTGTCCAAATGTAATGGTCGGGCTGAATCGCCACGACATCGTCTCCTCCACTGACTTAACAAACAATTGTACCTACTTCGGTAGACTGAACAAATTTTCTCTATTTTACTGTCGCGTTAATTCTCCCATGATCTCATTGTTACGACTGAGGCATGCAGAGTACCATATCTTTAATCTACCAGATCCAGTATCGGAGTTTCGTCAGATTCACTTGTCTTCCTCTTCTACCTCGAATGTGCTCGCATGACAATAAAGCGTTGGGAACACGGTCCGAATGCTGCTGTTATATGATCGACATTCAGGAATAAACATTACCGTAGTAATCGTAACCTTCACGCTTTGGACGAAACTAGGTTAAGTCCTAGTCTGAAAGTGAACAGTTTTTCTTTTTATATAGGTAAAATACATGACATGTTTCAGCAACCTGTCATAGTAAAGAACCAACTGTCTAAGGTGGTGTTCCAGAGCTTTTTTCAGTGTTTCAATATAAACGAGTGTGAAGCCCAACGTCTGAAGAAAAGCGAATAATACATTTTCGAAAGACTGGAAAAAGGAGGGCTACTAGTCCTACTTTAATCAGGAAACACGGGCGGTGAGCATAAGACTATCTACACCCTACTTCTGTTTAGCTCTTACTCTGGTCATTGTTGATAATCTCCCACAATTCAAACATGCGATTCCCTTCACTGAACATGTCTCACGCTTGCCATCGTAGACTGTTAGTGGATAATTGATTGACTGATCACGCAACAAGTCAAATAGAGTTTCCTACTCACTGTTACCACACTGATTTCATTGGCTTGGAAATAGTGGGTTGGGCTGAGCGCCTGACTGACACCTGTATGAATGGACGGTTGGGGCATGTACTAAACCGTGTTGACGTTGTGACCTGTCATTAATGTGATGGGGGGCAGTAGCGTTCGTGCTCGGCGCAGTGGAGTTGGGACGTAAAGACACACATACACACGCAGGATAAGAATAGAGACACACAACTATAACTTGTTCCCAGTTGACTCCGTTTGGTGTTGGTCAAACATGAAACACTGAGTTCCCTTCATCCACTTCATTAAAACAATAAGTTTTGGTTCGTTCTGCCAATGTATGAGTCACCGCAACTGCAACTGAACTGGTAGATAACATGAGAGGCAGAGTTTTCCGAAAAAGAACGATTGGAGCAGTGGAGACTTATCCTACGGGTGGAAAGCAACAAGCGCAATTCCGCTGCGGGATACGTGCGACCAATGGCTGACTTCAACTTTTGATTTACATCGGTAATATTGTGGTCACATGTGTAAGGAAGGGTGATAAAAACCTGCTTCTTCGGCACTGATTGTGGTTGGGGGGTAGCCACTAGTTCCTTGCAATGAATTTCAATAAATTTGGCCGGATATCCACTCGCCAGCAGAACACAATTTAAGAGCTTCTCTTTAGACCGAAACCTACGATAAAAGAAGGCGGAGCACATCCTCAGGTGGCTAGTGCAAACAATGACTCAACGTGGGTCAGCACGCCAACACTCGAAAAGAAATCCGGCGTCTTAGATCGCGAAACACTTGATCGCAACAGGTCATGTGGTTGACCCCGCCACTTCGTTCATGGTCCTATTGCGTAACCGCAACCCAAAGCTGTTGGCATTCGCAGAGGCATTATTGATCAAGCGTCACGCACCGGCCCTTTGTTGCCAAAAGGTGCTGACGCAATCAATTTCGTTACCGTGGCAGTGAACCCTGATTGCTCCCATATGATGTTCGTTCATTTCATTGTTTCGTCGCCAAGCGCTTAATCTATATAACGGAACGTTTTATGTAATCGACTGATGAGAATAAACGAAATGCTTGCATCTCGTAGAGATGCACAAGAGTCGTGAAAATAACCCCAAATTTGACGAGACCCACTTGCGCATAGTAAATTCTTTTGAGGAAAGCTGGGATTGGTGGACAGTGGCTGAAGAGAGTGGATTCCGTTATATAGCTACCTACAGTTGGTTGTATCCTGATGTGATATGATGTACACAAGGACAAACGGGTGACCGGTGACCGTGTATTTTTACAGAAGAGGAAGCTGATGAACTACGAGGACGATCCACCGGTGGTGCTCCAGAATCTGTGATCGGAGGCGGAGACTGGCTTCAAAAAGTGATTAACACTTATTCCTGTAGGGAGAAGGATCAGCTTGAAGCTTTTAATATGGCCATCACGGTGTACTGATAAACGAGGGAAGGTTTTGTTTTCCAACCCATGGAACATCACGGGCAACAGCAAAACTGAACGGATTGATGAAACAAATCTCAACTTGTTACGCACTCACGTCATTAGGAATTCTTTTAAAGGATCCAACAGCGTGCACAACCGTCACGAACCATCGCGAGCGAGGTTGGCTTATCGTTTCCTCAGAAGAGGTTAGTACAATGATGGACATGTCGATCAGCGGCTGACAGTCGTGTTGGTGCGATCTAAAACAGTTAACGTCAACAGTAGTAGCTTGCGATTGTAAATCTTGCCGTGCGGTTTTGGAACATGTGTTTCGTGAGTTTGCACATGGTGATGAATTGCTACTCATACCTGCCCCGAACTCATCCATGTTATGTATAATTGAAAGCGTGTGGTATGTGACCAAGGTTGTGGCAAAGCAGCGGTAGCGGGCCAACTTAAACCTGTTACGGGGAGTTTATCCGACCGGCGTTCTAAGCCAACTGGTGTAGGGAATACGCCTTCTGGATAATCTTGTCACAGCCAGTTAAACTAATGTTTCTCCACCTTACTGCCACTATTTCATGTTCCACTCCTTGAAATTCTGCACAAATGCTTTTGCCGACCACGATTGGTGACGGTGAATAGCATGGATTTTGCTCCGAGACTGTACCACTACCCTTTGCAGCGCGAACGCATATTTGATATGACATACTCACGCCCTGTGGGTTTTGGTTTTCGTTCCCAGCCCTTGTATAATGCTACAACTAGACTATGCTTATCAATGCTATTGGAAATGTGGGTGGGTCACCTGTGGTACGAGGTGTCAGTGCACTATAATCGGGCGGTTCTCTCATAGTCGGTTTCTTGTGCATATTGACCATTCCCTCTTACTAATGACATGACACCAACCCGAATACAACAGTAACGTAGGTATCTATGTCGCGGGGTAGAAAATGCTTTGCTATCAGTAACATTTGTCAATTCGTTGCATTGGAGTGCAATGAAATTTTGGCAGCCCACAATGTCGTGAATTTAGACCGCACCACGTCTTTTCAATCCGAGTTAACGGATATAGACCTCAGACAATCAACAACTTGTTGTTAGTATCTATTTATTTCCATAGTACGCCATATATTTTTAACGTCGTTCCTGTATTTATATATATCTGCAAATTGGTCGATATGCTGCGGAGGCAAATCAAGATTTCATGGAGATCTGTGGATATGCGTGATAATGTTATGCAAAAACGTAGTTTACAGAATGAAAGCGAGTATGCGAAACCCCACGGGTCCATATCGAACAGTGTGTAGTTTCAGCTATTATCTTTAAGATGAATAAGGGCAGCTAAAGGCAAAAAGTGAACGCCATCTGTGTTGAAATAATCAACTATGAAATAGCCGCTGATATGGGCAATATCTCCGTTATTTTTATATCATAGAAATATCCAGTCACTAAGGACTTCCAAATGTTCTTTTTTAGCATTGCACATGAGAATATCTCAAATATCACAACAAATAAAGTGACAGTGTTCTAACTTCGCATACTCTGTTCAGTCAGTATGGATAGTAACATTCAGCATTCATCAGTAAGTAAATAGCACACATGAATTAGGACTATCAGTGTCACAGTGTGAACGCGATTGACCCTAATTTTTTCGGCTCTACTTTTCTGTTCTCTCCCCACTGTTTAGATCATAGAATGACTCAGTATTGAATACAAGAGGCTGCATACTTCAGTATGATGTCTCATCTATAAGACTGCTCTGTTGGTTTATAGTGGTAATAAAAAATCTAATTTGTTTACTGATGTGTGGTAAAGGATTTTTATTTGCTTTCTGTAATTTTCAAAAAATTTCTTGGTTCTTCAGATTGGCCAATGTTTTGAATTCCCCAAGTGTCTCGTTAAGGCTTGAATGACTCTTCAAAGTTGATGAGTTTTCTTCATTTGGGTATGTAACCGAAGCCCGTTAGCATCACTGTGCTGACCATCAAACTCAATGTGAATAGATACGGTTTGTTGACAAGCTCAAAAGGTTAAACTGCATGACACAGTACTAGTCTCGTCCTCGCGTCACAAGAGTAGGCGTATTGTGGCACAACTCCCGCGATCTACTAAACAAGTTTTATTGATATTGACTGACTACATAACTCGAGGACTAAATGATCAACACCAAAGTGAACCAAATGGGAGTAAGTCTTAGCCATGCTGACATAACCTAGATACTTACGCACTGCTGTGTCTGTGAATACACATATTGCTTGTATCCATCTCTTAACATTAGCTTGTGTAACACATTTACTTCAGAAATGATCCGAATCAAGTTTGGACGGTTTGCATACGACATACTGATCTCGGCATCTATGAGAAGGTGTGAACACAGTTGTGGTATGTCAGAGGAGTTTACTGGAATCTCGGCTGGTTTAATCTTTGTAACAGCTTTCTGATCAACACCCTTAGAGGGTAGCGTAAACTTGTGTGGACAGCTTTTTTATCAGGGCAAGATGTTTCAACGAAAGTACTGTTATACGTGCACATCTTCGAAAGTCTCTCCAATGAGAACATCTTACTTCCTTGTTCTCGATTCCCACTGGTCTCGGATAAGTTTGATGAG
This sequence comes from Paragonimus heterotremus, assembly GCA_013368495.1. Lineage (NCBI taxonomy): Eukaryota > Metazoa > Platyhelminthes > Trematoda > Plagiorchiida > Troglotrematidae > Paragonimus > Paragonimus heterotremus. The sequence goes on from LUCH01001787.1 coordinate 26,821, forward strand.
ACCAGTACCTACCTGGGTCGTCGGGTTTGGCGTCCATAATTAGTGCAACCAACACTGAGCCTGTGTATGAATGACAATGGAGCTCAGCGATGTGTGGTCTGTTGGAGGACGCTATATTCAGATTGTCTGTTCTCTTTCCGTCTTGGGTTGAAAGTCAATACTTAATTTTTTATGCTGGTGAACGTTGCACATTCGACTCACTATGGTATGCTTTCCATATATAAACAAAATGTGGCAATAACTGTTCCAGTTGCACAGTCAGATAGCGGAAAAATTAAGAGGTGACTGCTGTAGCGTGATTAAGTGATTCGTAAACCGAATTCCATGCTACGATTGAAATAACTCATGCGGCCTAATCTACAGAAGCTGGAATGATCGTCATCAGATAACCTGTGTGTTCATTTAGATTATTAATTAGTTGATGATTTCACTTGCTGGGCCCTTCTATTACTTTGAGATCTGGTAGATTTGGACCTTAGTGCTTATCGCCAAGGGTACGTACAGTCATTGGTGCGTTGGGCCTGGTTGCAGTTCCGTTTAGACCAATAGTTATAATTTTTCTCGAGCCATTTTCAAGTATTTAAAAAAGTAGAGTCAAACACGTGCTATCAAAAAGAACTCAAAAACTGTGAATCGCTTATTAATCTAAATAATGTCAACAGTCGGAAATGATCTGTGTATCGAATATTAAAGCGTGGTATCACGAGTGAACACACTAAAATACACAAAACTGGTTCAGATTGAGTTAGACTTTGACTGGATTTTACATCACATGGGCAGGTCTAAACATTCGCATAGAACTGTAGTAGGTGTATACAACCATTGCAAGGACTAAATAACTTTCCGGTAACAAGATAAGTGCTGTAGCTGAATGAACTCAAGTCAATAAAATGCTTTTTGCGCCGCAAGAGGTGAAGTTTTAGCTTTTTATGTATACATACCCCTTTAGCAATTAAAGGACATTTAGATGTAACCAGGCCAAAACTTATTAGTACAAACATAGAACTCGAGGACAAGTTAACGAAAGCGGTCGCAATAAATATCAGTGGAGAAAAATATATATTATTTTAGTTTTACGTTTAGTTCAAGAATGAGAAAGTTGGGTTTATGGAGAAATGGAGCTAAATAAAAAATAACAGAAGAATTATAAGATTAAGCGCGTGTAAATGTTTTTTTAAAATGATCTAGTGAAATATGTGGTAGCACACTTGGAAAGATCCGAATATATATTTGTTGGGGTCCGATACACTTTTGTGGAAAATTCTTTGGCCTATTGTGAAATGAAAAACAACAGAATCAACAAGTTGTTTACAGACAATGCCACTGTAACAAAACAGGTGTTTTATGAATCTGCCGAAAAGTTCAAAGTCCTGTGACAACAAACCAAAGAAATCAACAGAAGAACACTTCATCCAGTGGAAGAGCACACATGTTTCAAGAAGACGACTGATCAAGTGTTAGGAAGTGGAGAGACAAGTTGAGCGCCGAACACAAAATGAAACCTCGCGGACTTTGGTGAAAACAATAGTAGCACATGTTGTTCAAAGTAATCCCTAGATATTTAACGGAAATCAGCCTAGGTAAATGTTCATTATCTATATGAAGGAGTGGGCGGACGTTAAACGTTTCTCGTACTAATTTCTCTTTTCGAATGAAAACAAAATTTCAGTACATCTGAATACGTTAGGAGAAAAACTTTGAAGATCTGACCGGCTTGCTAGCTTGCATAAACTGCTTGACAGGAAGGGAGAAGAAAACCTTGTTGGGTGCGTGTTACGCAACACCTGCATACTTGAGTACAACTGTGTGGTTGTATATTGGTATGGATGTAATAGAAAGTGAAAATAAAAACGGGGATTAGATTGTGACTTGTAGAACGTCACAGTTAGTGATCAATGGTGATGAAGTCTGACCACCGAATTAGGTAAATCAATTTCGATTTGTAGAATGACTACGTGAAAACATGGCGGTTGAAGTTCCAGTTCCATATTCTCTAGAAAGTGGTGTCGCACTGTTAATGCTTCCAAACACATTGCTGTAGTCGAGGAAGCAACTACGAACGATTCTTGATTTTTCGCCGAGCGACGACAGAATGGAATGAACTAGAAAAATGAAAACATCTAAGATTGAGCGTGAGCGGAGACAGGCAAACTGATAAACACCCGCGTATCTTTTAAATTCAATCAGCGATAGGCCATCAGGTTTGTTTGATCTGCTAGAATTCAAACGTATAAATACTTTGAAAACAGTTAGGTCCTCAATTAATGCGAAAGAATCCCTGGAAAGCAAAACTCAGTAGGAGCTGGGTTATCATGTTAAAATTGCAGTTGAGCTCCTGGACTTCAACAAAATGTCTCTTTACAGAAGTGTTCAATCCACTCATCATTTTCCTGATAAGATTGCAGTTATTTCAGCGACCTACAATATGCGCTAAATTACCGTTTTGCGCTGACTGATGATTACGTGAACTGTGAATGACCGGGTAACATTTTCGCGATGGTTGGTGTCAGCCAGATGTGTGACTGTGGCAACTAAACTTGCTGTTCGAAATCCGGCTTCAGTGCAGGTCGGGTGGTGTTCAGTATTGAGGTTCTTCCAGCGCCAAGTTTCGTGACCAACACATTACGCTGTCAAACAGACTAGTGAGAAGCAACAGGTGAGTAGTGATTAAATGTAGACTGTTAGATTATAGGTTATGTTCATTTTTAAAATCGGTATTGTGATAGACTGGCTTCTCAAAGCTGCTGTTAGAAAGGTACCTCTAGATAGTAATTAGAGGTAGAGGTTAGACGCTTATGAGGCAATATTTACCATAAACGGAGGCCGTACAGAATTCTTACCCTCAGATAGTTTCTGAAACAGCAATTTGGAAATGGCATGCCTAAGTACTGAGTTGCTCCGCATAGGTATTTCTCATTAATGCGTTTTACGAAGCTTTTGGTTTCCAATGCATCCCATTCTCTCAGTAATATTCTTTCTTTGGTTTTTAGGCTTTTCACAAGCTTCATTTGCTTAAAAGCAACGAAACAGCTAGAAATGTTTATAGTTCTGCCCATGTTGGTTTTCAGTATACCAACCCCTTCAATACGACCTCAGGAATTATGGTCGCTTGGGAGATCAGAACATGTAATGTACTGTCTAACACTCACATTTAAATGAATTGATATGTGCTAGGCACTAAGAATTTGAAAAATATTTTCCGGGTCATTTTCTGCATGTATAACGTCAAATAGATGACCAACAAGTCGTTGGAACTTATGAATACACAGAAAAGTTAACCGAATTGGAGACTATATTTTATATATGACGTCATTTATCAGTAGTGGACCTACAGTTGCTTTACTTGTCAGTCCGTCACATCGCAAATACAATTCGCCTTCGAAAACAAACTGAACTATCAGATCGCATCATTGGAAGAAATATTTTAGGTCTCATTCCTGAGATCGAATTAACTTTTCTGGTTGTTCCTCCAAACACGAAAACTGAATGGTTTTTACTAAAGGAACATTTTTAGCAACGAGGCTACACTGATACTAGCTGCACGATGTAGTTTCCTCTTAAGGCCTGGCTTTTTCCAAGCAATATATCCAGAATAATAGGCTCACTCTTAATATCGCATTTTAATAGTCTTTTCTATTGAGTTTGCACGCAATCGTGTCTCAAATTTCGTTGACATTTCTACAACTATACTGCCTTGAGTAGGTAACCGCGAAATAGATTGTTAGTAGCAATGGGAACACTCCGACACAAATAATTCTCTATTGCCCAAGTGGAAAATGAAGCAGGATAGAACTGGTTGAAAAATAATAGAGACGTCTCACTGGAAGATGTCACTTCACTTGCTAATGGAACATGTGTGGGATTAAGGTGCAATCTCACCGAATAGAGAAGATCTACAGCTTCCAACTCCCCCCCACCAGCAGCGTAACTTTCAGTCTAATTTTTTCAAAAACTACTATAACTCTGACTATATCCTGTTAAAAATCCACGGGTTATAGGTTAGAGTAGAACTTCGTCTGAACGACGTTCCTTGTGGTCTTCGTTGTTCTGCATCATTGCCCACCGGTATTTCATAAATAACTTAGTAAGACGACGGTAGAATAATTGAGTTAACTACCTCTAGAAGATGAACATTCACGCGCAAACATGCGGACTGTGCATACCAATGACATTGAAAGTGCAACCTTATTAGCGAAGAAGCGAAACACTCGACCATTGTGACGCTCACTGTTTGGACATCACCACTAATACATAGCTGCATCCAAACCGAAAAGTCCACCTTTGCTGTTAACCTTTGTAAAGCGATCACATTGGTTTCTGTTTCGGTTATCGAATCCTGCTGGCGGAGTGTTCATCCAAAGGAAAACTTGAAAATTTGTGTTTTCTGTTCGATTTAGACCGAATTTCTATGAATTTTAGAGTAACCGTTCACTTCTTTTTTGTATTAACTTTGTAATTCATAGTTTTCCTTAGTTTCACTGGTATGTCAGCACATCTTCACCGAAATCTGCCCACAAATGGAAGAAATCATGACAATATCTTGGGCTTTCCATCCACTGAGGTTTTTTCAGTGGAGCATCGTGACACCAAGTTTGGAGTAGCTTCTCCGATCACCGAGCGTAACTGTTATCTCATTTGATAGATGGCGGTGTCGCGTGTCTCCAATCTATCTAATAATCCGAGAACGAATGGTTGCGAACCAGAATACGAACTCCAAGTAGGTGTTTATCCATCAATGTGTTCTTGCATCGCAAGACTACAAACGAGACATATAAATGTATGATATAAAATCACTTGGACACCAAATATCAAGTCTGTCCCGTTTAGTTCTCGATCGGTGGAAGCATGTTCAAAACATCCGATTGTGTGTGTGTGTTCAGAACTGCGATTGGTTAGACTGTCAGCCCTTTCCTTTCCGATCGCAATTCTTTGAATGTGAACTGGGTAAATTAATCCACGTGAAATATGAACTGACGGCGATCATTAGTCATGTAGGTTTCATCACTTTCTTGAGCTACTGGCAACAACTTTTCCATATAGGTTCATTTGCTTAATGTTCAACGACGTTTTCTAGAGCAGACGAATAATACACACCTAAACAGATATTTCACTTTACCGGCATTGACGTGGTGAACAGTGGCCTTCGGTAATTCTTCATCTTATCAGTGTAGACAAAGTGATTAGCAAATACACATTTCTAAAACAATCGAATCTAAACGACTGATTAATTAATTGCATCAAAATCGAAAATTTAAACATCTACAACCTGAGTGTTCTTTTCCGAATTTCAGTGAAGATAGTAAAATTCGGGCTACTATATTGTTCCCTGATATTCGTATCATGAGAAAAACAGGCGTTTTCAAACAACGCTGTGCTTATTGCAGAAGTACTTGAACAGGTCAGTTCTGTGCCTTGTTTATGCAAACACACTGTAGTGCATACGCCGTTCAATTGAGTCAGGCGCATTTACACACTACAGAAGGTTCAAACTCCACTAAATTTGTTACCACCTCTCCATTATATTATCAAACCATTATCCTAACCTAGTTAGCGCTAATCACAGACAGCCTATGTTTTAGTAATTCCACCCGGAAGGGCCCTCAAAAACGAGCTATCTTTTAAATTTTCTTTAAACATACTGGTCCGTACATACAGTACTGCTTTCCCGACGGGCTCGTTCGAAGCATTGTATCTTTTGGGTCCCTTTGTGAGACAATCACTCCAAGGTAGACAGTTCAAATATTATGCGTGGACATCTTGATTAATACGGGACATCCTATACGCAGCTTACTGACTGTCTGTCGTAACCCCGGGTTGCAGTGCAAGTAACTCCAAGTAAATCAACCAACAGACCGGACTGGAATTTTCATTCCAGCCCTCGTGTTTGTGTGTGTGGCATGCTGATCAAAAGAGTAATTTCTTAATAGCTGTTATATAACTAAAATCTACAATTATTATACATCGTTGTTCGGTCTTATCAGTCACTTAATACGGTTCATTATAAAACGCGTGCCTGCAACAAGTTATTGGAACCGTAGACTGGATGATAGATCGGGCCATGTGATCAGCGTCTAATAAATTTAGCAGCAGCTGAAGTCAGTAAGAACAAGCGCAGTTTGATTCTTTATATTAAGAATATAGAGAATTCCTATGTAATAAGAACAATTTACATCAGCTGGTGGACAACTTGAAACCGTGTGCTTATTTGCAGGTTTGTTTGGTGTACAGATAATCAAAGTGGCCATATTCTCGTTGGCATCCATCTTGAGAGAGGAAGCCGAGAGGATGAGAATCTTGAACTCGTCGATTACGCGTAAGAACGGTCATATATGTGAGGAAACTGGAAGCGAATCGATTGCATTAGGCTGTTGGGGAAACTACCCGTTATTAACGTTTCGTAGATCATGGTTCGTGTTGTCCGTGACGCTTTCAACAAAGCCAGCATGCGCACACTTTCTGCATCGTGATACATGTTAAATATTTTCCTCGGTCCATATTGAGGAGGTCAAAAAGTGACAATGTTTGGCGTCCACACATCTATATGTTTATGACAAACAAATTTAACAGTAGGGTACATGTAGACTATGGAGGCCAGATTATCCAAGGTTACGAAATTGAGTATTTTCTTCTCCATCTACATGAAACTGGGACTATGTACTCATTACTTAGGCCCAACTTCCGTAAATGCAACCGTCTGTAGATCCAGGATATTCACATTCAGAGTCACTCTAGCATATACGTGACTCCGTGGATTGATAACAGAAGTTCTTATCATTTCGACCAGCTGGTAGAGAGCAATGATGTATCCAGTCTGTCCACTCAGCTCACACGTCAAGAGTCAGTTACATCAATCAACAAGAACCCTAAGATCCTAAGGTAGGAGACGCTGGTATTGTGACGAATAAAACTGTTTGAGAGAGACAGCATACAGGTGATATCTGTCAGCTATCATCTGGTCTGATCATATCTACTAGTAATCTCATATTTGCTGTTTGACGGTAAAACAGACAAGCTATCCACAGATTAATAAATATACCGTTTCACTTGAGGGCGATGTCTGTGTAACCGCTGATCACAGTGTGCCAACACATCACTATTCTCCTCAGCATATCTCCGACTAACCCATTCTGTATGAAACGTCTGTCAAAATGGCAGACGGAATCTAACAACTACGACAGATTGCCTAAACGTCATCATATTCCTGAAGGTTATATGTTTTAATCTGGTAACCAGATGTCATCGATGTTGTCTACGCTCAAACAGGGGCAAATGCAACAAGACTTCTGTTGTTGTCGTGAAAATGTTATATTCACATTCGTAAAGCGCCTCAACAGGTAGGGTTAATTTTGAGTGGTTTATTCCCTTGTAAAACGGCATACCTGGACCTTCTGGAAGCGTTTGGCTACAAGCAATCCTGCTTGCATGGAACTTCATGAATTGGACAGTAGGAATGAGCTGAATTAACACTCTGTGTTAGATGAACTGGATGTAAACTTATTAGTAAAGTGAATACATAAAGGGTCCGGTCAGACGCGAAAACAAGCTAACAGCACCAAGACAGTTATATTGTTTCCCGATAAAATTTACTTGACTCGTGACCTGTGTCAATATTTTGAGTCAACTGCCCAAGCAGATCTTACCTTCACTCTTTGCTCGTAACGTTGTGTTATTCTCAATCCACTTACCAATAACATGTTAAACACGACACCCAAGCTGTTTGACTTCATTCATAAAAAATTTGGTGCGGATCTCTTGCAACTTATACAAAAGACTTGCGCGCACAGAGTAGGGTTTCGCAGCCGGATTCTTATCGTCTCCAAAGCAGCCAAGATACAACATTTCAAACCTCTGGTATGAACACATGTGACACGGTAGATCGGCTTAAACGCGACCTCCACATTGACTCTGTGATCCGTATCAACTAGGTGGGGCAAAATTGCGCTGGACATCTTTCGTTATTGTCCGGTCGTCAGCCAAGCTGGATGGTATTCACGTATTTTGTTCAACAAGTGCCTTGTTGTGCGACCAATGTAATCTGCTTCACAGGAACAAGCGAGTGATTAGATACAAAAGGTGGTAGCACTACTGGGCACTGCATCTTTGAGGTGAAGGCGTGCAGCTGGCTAAAAGGAAAACACTAGTCTTAGTTGTGCAACATGGAACGTTTTCAGCAGAGTTGTGCCGAGCCTTCTGGTCAGCGATACATTGGGCGAGTTCATATATACAGCTTTCCGCCCGACAGAAAACTCCTGGTCCTTCTGTTCCCTTCGTAGCATGTCCCGAGTTAAGAATTTCTCTGTATATCCATTAACATGAAACGTTTCAAATAAGAGTTTGAGCTCATTGTCTAGCATGCCCTCGAAAAAAATTTTGTAAATTCGGTTTGTTAGAAAACGTATTAAGTTCACTTTCTGTTTCTTTGGGATAAAGCTGTGAAAATAGATATACTGGTCTTTCCACGTCCGCTTCCTATGCATGTCTCCTAGAATCGATACATCTGGAAGTTTCAGTAGTGCAACATCAAGGAAACCCAGTTTTCCATCTTGTTGCACTTCCTTAGTGGGCGTCAGCTTTCTGCGAGCGGAGTTACCTAGTGACAACATAAACAATAAACATATTCACAGTGAGTGGTCTAAATGAAGGAAGAATCAACAACTAACCCTTTGATGTATTCGCTGTCAATCTTCAAAACAGCATAAACAACAAAAATGTCTTCTGGTGATTGTTTTGATTGACTACTCGCGGAGCGGAGTGACGTCACGCTTATTCTTTGGCGAAAAGCACCAGATGAGCTGCTTTCCAGTCTATGTTTCCTCAAGCTAGAAATAGCGCCTGGAAAACTTTGTTTACATATATTGGAGTCAACTAGCTTGATTCCATCATCTCCAGCGAAACAGATTTTTACTGGAGTAGTCTATTATTCGAAAGAGAACCAACTTATAAAGTTTAGACTTCTTCTAGATTTAAGTCACTAACGGGAACAATATGTTTTGAATGGTAAATGATCCACCAGGTGAGCTACGAAGCCGCAGCAATCGATCAGAACTTCCACTATTATACTGGGTTTCCCAGTATGACTGGTCACTTGGCTTTTGGACAACTGAAGATCCCCGTAGCACTCATGAAAACAAAGACTGTTTTCGATACATTCTTCTTTTTGGCTGATAAAATTTTGTACAATCAAGTAGCGAATAGGCATACTATTGATCAACAAAATAATGAAGGGACAATGTGATTGGATAAATGACTGACATTACTATCCATAGGATTAGGAACACAAACAAAGTCGATTCTAGGTCGTTATTGTTGATCGGGCTGGGACAATTGGACGGTGACAAATTGTTTCACAGGTTGGACTGCCGCGTTTGGCCAAGGAAACCCTAGGGTTTGAACGAATTGTTTATGCACACACAAATACGGGTGACGTAATCGGATTGCAACCCCCCAGGGCAGTCGACAGGTTGTGGTATTTGACCTTCTGAGACAAGGTGGCCGGGACCCGACAGATGGTGCGGAATGCTCCCTTCGTATCTGCGTCAGTAGCAATCGATCAGGTGGGCCAAAATTGATTCGTTTTGTTGTCCCAGAGTGAAACCAAGCGTAGCAGTGTTCACGGATTCTTTCAGAAAGACGCCTAGTAGTGCGATCAATGTATGCTGAACCACAAGAACACTCAAATGAATAGATGCAGAATGAATCAACATTATTAGGCACGTTATCCTTAAAATTCACTGGAACTGCCCGTTTTGATTGAAACGTGACATCAGAAGCTGCGGCATAATAAGTTGTTTTGATGCCATTAGTGATTTGATGTGATATCAACTCCACCGCCATCTCACCTTCGAACGGCAACGAAATTTGCTTTTGTTGAAAATGTTGTTTCTTATTCTCTGATGTATTCTAGAAAGTTGGTTTACATAAGTGTTTACTGAGAAACAAAATTTTCCTAACTTTTATACTAACTAAACAACAAACTTCTCAAAAGAAACTTTCCTTCAAATTCAGGTTTTTCTCACAGATGGAAGCCTAAACAGCTAAAATTGTGAAGGTCAACAGAAAAGCACCCGTTAACTGGGTCAATGCGTAACCAAGCGACTAATTGCTTCAGTAATGATGACATATTAGTGTACTGATTGTTGAACTGGACTGAGGCAAATCCTCGAAAAATTAGAAACTTGAAGATCATAAATCTAAATTATCCCCACAGAAGGTTAGATTATAAAATGAGTGCAACTGGAACATTATATGAGATGACGGTCACACAGATAGGAATTCATCACCTATGAGCGATTTATTGGGAAAAACACTGTTAATCAAAATTTACTCTGAGAGTGGCTATTCGCGTTTTTAACGAATCTCTAAATAACCTAACCAGTAAGATAAAGATTCGGTATTTTTCGTGAAATCCAAAATGAAAATTTTGTCCTGTATTCGCAAGATGTATTTTCTCATTCGAGTTCAAAGAGCAGTAGGAGTAGTTAACATACATTCATTGAAACAGTTGTCCTACATGCCGATGAATCGAAAATAAAATCTGCTTTGTGCAAGGACATTACTGGTAAACTTTAACAAAAACTCAACTGGACTGTATTGTGCTTATTGCCAAAAACAGCCAGACAGATAAGTCTAGATTAATGACTACTTTACGCTGAAATGTAGAAGACATTTAGTTTGTAAAATTCGACGGTCCCGAATATCTATTGATGAACTATCTTCTGTGTCAGACGTACGAGTCTAAATTATGGCACTTCTGTGTTAATAACTATCACCAGAACATATATGTATATGTATATATGTGTGTACAAAGAACCAATGAATTACAGTAAGCCAGTTGTCCTTTAAGCGCGAGGTACTACGTCGAGATTATCACTCGTTCCAACAAGATGCATCACAAGTTCATTTGATTTGAGTTCCCATGTCTATAGGCATCACCACCACGTTGTTTAGTTTAGTGCAAGTATGCTGAATGCCACTCATCTTCCGTGAAAGATTATCCGTTAATCTGCAAAGTTCATATCCGGAGGTGAACCGACACATTGGAGTTCCATTTCGTTCAGAATACATGTTTGTCCGGACAGAAGTTCTAACTCCAGTTCACTTTTTTTGGGAGAAAATCTCGTCGGCTACTGCATTGTTAACCACACGTGGGATATGAACATATCGGCTTATTTAATCGCTCAGCCATATTCATATGTGACTAATACTCAGGTTGCGTGATAATCTGAAAAGACAGCAGGTGTTCCATTGGTTCCGATCAATAGCCTCATGCACACTTGGTTGTATGTAAAAGTGGTGACCGATTACTTGAGCAATATTGAACTCTAGTGATAGATCCAAATTTCTTAAACGGGTTAAATTGTACCCCTGGAACAACATTGATTAGTCATTCCTGACAGACTGACCAGAGCTGCGATGAGCTAACTTTGGCTTAGTATTCGGTTGTTGTCTGGTTCGTCAGAATAACAGAAGCTTGTGTGAATTTAGAAGAGGCTCAGTTGAGAAAAATCTGGACTCCGGTTGGGTTCCAACCAGTGACAAATACAGCATGGTCAAACGCGGCAACGACACAAATTTCGCATATGAACTCAGTTACTCACCTAACCCGCTCTTATTTAAGGAATCTGTCAAGTTATCCCGGGATTGACGTCCCCGGCAGGTTTTCTCAGACTGTTTACACTGAAATAAATCAACATCACTGCTGAACACTGAAGTCGCATTACTATTATATATGATTATGTGGTTACGCATATTATACCTATATGTATATCATATATTAGTAGAATTTCGAAAACACGGAGTTTCTATTATCCATTTAGGCAAAATAGAGGGGAGACATGTAGTGAGATGTTAACAGTGTGGTTAAATTTCATCATTCAGTTTTGTGACAAAGACATTGATTGCGTCAGCACCTCATGTGCATTTAAAATTGATCAACCCTTCCTGATTAACTTTGATTCGTTAATGACTAGCACACTGGGGTTAAGATTACATTACAATACATAAAATTATTCAACAGAGTCAACTAGACTACTTGTGGCCAGTGTATGTTTGGCGATCGATGGTGCCGGGTTTATTGAGCTTGTTGCAGTCAGCAGCTCGTTGTTTGACACTGTAGTTAACCGCTTAGGATTGTGCTACGCTATATGTCCATACAAGCACCGATTTGTTCTGCCTATACAGAAGTCATTACAACTGCGATATTACGTGAGGGACAGACTGATCGATTGAGTGTGTATCTTAGCTATGGAGGGTCAGCCTTTCAGTGCTCAACAGAACACGCAGCTAGGTAACTAAATAGTTGCGTTGCAAAGCTGACCACAGTTTGTGACCAATGTAGTTGTTCCTGCGGTTACTTTAGGATTGGACTTGGAGAGATACCTCCTTTTTCTGTGCAACAAAGTTTACCGTTTTTGGTTCGTTCTTCTTACTGTGAATGTCCACGAACTTTCGCGAATAGCCGCTGTCGTTTGGCGTTTATCTAATAAGCCTCTGTTTTCCTACAGTCCATCTGTAAACGCATATCATTCTAGCTCTGTGAACTAATGTACTCATTACTCTGGGTTTATAAACAACAGGTGTGAATCTGGAGAATTTAAAAATGTTATCAACTCCATGTTATATTTCAGTCAACAGATCGTCGAAATTTTCCATCCTGATATTCATTGGTAAAACTGCCCAAGAATGACGAACAGTTGTTAACCTCCACATCACAGCATATAGTGGGGTTTGAGTGAATGATGTTCAGATCTTTACAAAGTGGAGTAAAATCACATTCATTGGTAGAAACTAGAATGTCATTCACATAATGTCCTCAGGGCTAGACAGGGAAAATCCTTTTATGAAATTGTGTTTCAAGCATTCCCAAAAATACGTCTACCAACATGGTACCCAATTGTTGACACACAGCTATACCGTAAATCTGTCTACATTTCGTACGTTTAAATTCAATCAGGATGTTTTACGTACAAGCGGAAATTAGGTAATTACGAAGATCTAATAGAATGCGCAAAGTTACATTCTGACTGGAACTAAAATCGCATGAGTCAGCAGTTTCACGCAGCGGTACATGAGTAAATAAAGAATCAGCATAGATTGAGTACCTCAACTGTGAACTTATTGAGTTGTTCTCCAAAGTTTCTACCGACTAAAATGAATCGCGAACACAGCTAAGGATGACAGTTCACGAATTGGTTTAAGGATGTCCACTAACTAACGTACAAGTTCGTTTAGTTGTTGTTCCTACCTGCAGCCTATATAAAATTTTCTGGTTTGGTGTTACCGACCGATGAGACCAAATCGGAAAGCCAACATCTGGCGACGTGTCTCTTCTGTTTATTGTAACATTGCTAATGTGATTATCGTACAGGTGACCACGAATTTGGCATTATTTTCTGAAAAGCTTTGTCTTTTCCCTCTGCAGTCGACTCCACTATAGGTCTGAGAGTGATGGCACTACAGGGCAGTCAGCATGTGGAACGCAGTGCAAAAGAAACGCTGCATTTGATTTGTTGCTTCTCATTATAGTTATCCAACCAAGTTCATATTGATGGTTCTGGTTAATATGTTGAGTGATGTGTCAAATGACTGACTAACTTACAGAGATGTTTGTTCATCAGATTTAATTGTGTCCCATGTAATCCGATTAGTTAGTAGGTTTCAGTTGGAAAATAACATTGGAAGAAACCAAAGTTTTCATCTTTTAATCTTCCTTATAAGGGTTACTCATTGTAAGGTCAACCAAAGGATCATGTGTGAAGGCCGTTAAAAAATCCGCTTTCCAGTTTGTTTTGTGCAAGCCTCTCCAGTAACACTGTAACCCTATAGCAGAAAACATCTCCGAATTGTTGTTGAACCCGACAATGCGGCAAACATTAGTGACGCATCAAATAATTATAAACCCCGTTTCATCGATTGTTGACCACCTCATAAACACAGATCACTGGGATGACCGGTTTGCATGGTTCGCCATGTTATTACGGAGTCGAACCAGAATCTGTTAGCATTCACAGAAGCCCCGCTGGTCAACCACTGTTGGCCAATTCGCTGTGAAAAAACTGTGCTAGCAAAGTCATCATAATTTCGGTAGAAACTATTCCGCGGTACGTTTGTTTACTGTTTTTGTTGCGTGCTCTCATAATATGCAACCAAAATAATAGACAATTTGTCAGCATTTTGTAACAATTATCCTTCTGCCATGTTAGTGAACTCTAAATGAGAGAATCAAACATTATGAATAAATTTAAAACAGAAGTGACATTTTTTACTATCCCAGAGAGAAAACAACTTGTAAGGGATTTCGTTTACATGAACAAAATGGTCATCACAAATGATCACAACTTTCACATTCCCATAAGGGCTTTAGAAACTCCCTTCCCTAAGGAAGCACTCTAATCAATTTTCGCTCTTGTTAGAGCCCATCACTGGTACGCATCCTAGTCACGGTAGGAACAACAACCCTGACCGCCTCCTGATGAAGCAACCTTCGCGTTTATCGTTAGTGACCCTTGACTTACTTTTTGTTGTACTTCACACACCACACACGAATGATTAGAGTTCGCAACATCACATGGAATTTACAGTTAGCCCCTTTGGAATGGAAGAACTGGACTATCTTTTTATGAACTCATCGGTGATACATATCATTCTCAAGGCCATGGGTTGAACCCCGACCACGCTTAGATGCGGTAACCATGTTGGCCACTTAACCCTTGACTACAAACTAGGCATAACTAAGTCATCAAGTGGAAACGCTCAGCCACATTGTTTTGTCTACAGCAGACGCGAGGAATCAAGAGAAGCGGGCCAACGGGGTAGGTTGTAATTGAGGAAGAACGGACCTTTGGTAAACAATGTCACAAAACTCATTTGTAGTGACTTTCTAGCTTCTGGAGCAACCAACCATCTCTACAAGTTGCATGGTAGGATAGTGGACGACATAAAAATGGAATGCCTCTGAGGAATAACATGGAGAAACTGATATACTTTAGTCTCTGCCTCCAATTTCGGTTAACGAATGGAGAATTAGGCGGTTATTTAAAAGTGTTCGACTGTAGAAACTTGATAAACATTTTCTCCCTTTAGATATGCCTGTTTAGAAGTGTTCTGAAAACCCACCACATTTAAGTGGAATGCAGTGACCTGCTTGATCGATGGTCTTTGTTGAAACTGAAAAATGCCTGTTTATTTATGCTGAAGAGTTCCGTCATCATTTGCATTTTATGTGCCAACTTACACTTTACTTGCTCATGGTACGCCGGTCAAGTGAAAATCCCCGGCTAGTTTGTTTCCTTGTGAATGAGGTAGCCACGCGAGTGGTCGAGGGTTCGCTATGGGGAACTTTGTGCTGACGTGCATGAGTAACCGGATACTTGTCTCGGACACACCTGAGGATGTGGCAAGTAACTCATCTCCTCTAACAGTGTTATCGCAGAATAGCATGTCGCTGAATTAAATAGATGACATGCTAATGCCTGGTTGTACCAAAACGAGCAGGATAGTGGTGTTACATCTGACAAGATGTCATCCAAAGAACACTTTCTGAAGGTTCTGAGTTACAGGATGTATCGTGGTGAATTTTCAGACTGGAGGTGCAAGTATTCTAACTCTCAGTGGAATACCTCAACGCAGGTGGGTGGCACGTCCAAAACCCAACATCGAGCGGATCGAGAACGACATGGGCGACCGGATGATTTATGGCTCGACTGAACCGGACCAACGGGCGGGACATAGCAGGCAAAGGAAGACCGACAACCAAGTCGGAGGCGCGATAATTCCAACACTCAGAGGAATATCTCGACACGGTCGTGGAATACGGTCAAAGCCAACAGTGGATAGATGGCGGACAACACGAGCGACCGTAAGAGCTGGAGCTCAAGGAAATCGGACCAACGGACGAAGATTGACAAGCGGAAAACCCCGGATAGAAGGCGCTAATCACACACATAAACCGGGCAGAAGTGCACGCAACGTGTGAGCGAAAATCGGGTGGTGCTGTGGACTGGAATTGTGATTCAAAATAGCCGGCGCGCGTGTGGCATGGTAACTAGCATGTTGGACGATAGAGGTTATGCTTTATTGGACGCCTTTACGTTACAGTATGTGCCAACCGAATATCGTCAGCGCTGCACGCAGTTCGGTGGTTAAGGACTTTGTTTCGATAGTGATCAAAATATTTGTGGAACTATGATAATAAGAGGGTATGAAAGAATGAATCGGAAGAGAAGTGGCTAGCGCTGCACTGCCCGACTAGGAAGGATAACAAGTTATATTGGTCTGCAGCGCGTTCATACACACTGATCTTGAACAAGCCCAAATCAGAAGGATAATTTTGACTACGTTCGCCATGCACGTTGCGCGGGTGCGTGGTTTCGACGAGAATACACGAGCGTCCCTAGTTCAGCACTATCATCTAATGAGATCACTGATGCATCGGTCAACTAGACGCAATCAAGCATTGCTTGCTTAAAATATCCAGTCAATGTCAGTCATTTGTTCACTTTCTGGGAATTGAGCATTAAATAATGGTATCTGTTGCGTTATAAGGACAAAGTGATCAAGCTGGACTACTTTGAACAATTAGACAAATGTAACATATTCCCCTTCGGAGTTCGGATTTAAGGTCTTCTAGTTTTTTTTCTGATGTACCACTGACTGTAGGCTGTCAACATTTAGTGACAACGATGTGTACCGTTTCGCCACCATAAAGTGGAAACCATCTACACTAGGAAGCAGCCAGAACCTATCAATTGTTGCGACAGACTGTTAAGATCACATGGGTACATAATATGAACTACACAAGCGAACAGTTTCCGTTGTTTACATATCTCGTTGCTGTGGCGTACAGAGGGTCGGTGACTACACAAGCTGTGGCTGAGCGACATTTGACATGGAAAGTTTACTCTGAACAATCAATTCGACTGAAATCGCCTTAAACGGCAAGGTACCTACAGCCATTACAACAGTGACGACTTGAAAAATGGTCTACAGAAGAATCCATTATTTTCTGAGGTACATCTTTGCGATGAATAATTCAAAAGACAGTGTATTTTCTTCCGATACCTGACGGAAACCAACCGGTGAATCTAATTTGTGCCGTCAACAGACATCAGCCATGAGGCCAGTTTCAATCATGTTATATGCGGAGGTTAGGAAAGGCCCATCGGAATTTCTTTGTGCGAAATGCCTTCATAATTTGCAAATAAACCAGTACTTCGTGATGTCCCCTGTAATACGGATTGCAATGGACACAAAATGTCATTAACTGAGGTGCAACCGTTTATTGGTTTACAGTTTGAGTTAGTTCAAAGCCGCATATAAGTACGTGAAGATATCGCGTTGACCGGTGATGGTGTAAACTAGAGACAACTCAACGTGTGTTGCCTTCTCGAGGGGGATCATGATCCTCGCAAACAACATGTCTGGTCCAGGCCTGCTGTGTACCGCCAGACGCTGGCTAAGCCAAAGTGTGGTCAAAAAGAGTATGGAATTGTGCAATCCTCTCATCTTCCTGGTCCGATTCTAGCTCTCTGATAACATTACCTCTATCCGAATTTATCCGAACAGACGAATTCACAGCTATTCTTTTAGGACATGCTCCCACCAGACAAATGTTCGTTAGTATTGAATCCCATTAAGAAAAACTTACACCAAATGCTGTTATGGAAAGCTTTGCAAGCATATCAGTGACTCCCGTTTCAATTCTGTAAGTGTACTTTTATGGCGCAAATGTGATCTAACACACCAACATTCTCCCCTCAAAGACAATAAGTGACTTAACACTCCCCGTGTTAAAGAACCAACCGATTTTCGTTACTTACAAGTTCAAGAAAATTTACTTTTGTCTGATTAGAATTGTGTCTAAAAAACTTTACTTACATAGTGGAAAAATCGTCACTTGATCTGTCGGCCTAACAAATGTCAGCAAGTTATCTTTTCCCTTATACACGACTAGAACCTGAATTCCCGAGAAAAGATTATTTTTTTTAAAAATCACAGCGGTTGATTTTTAATAAATTACTTATTGCATGCTATTCAATTGTCCTAGTCCCCTACCAGTGGTGTGGTACGACCTCAAACATGTTGAGAATTAGACTTACTCATTGAGTGTGGTAGCCAGAAGACTAAAACGTTGGTTTCACGGAACGACGTTGTGGAAATACGGAATGAAGTGAGTTTAGACTGTTCGTTAGAATTTACCCTGTCTCTTAGCCTAGTGCATCGGCATATAGTTTCAGTTTACTCAGTCTGTGATAGTTCGATAATTTCACTGCAAAATTTTTGTCGCGAATTTTGGATTAAATCAACAGTCCTATCAGTCTTACTAGGACAGTGCACTTAAGTTCAAATGAATATATGAATCGTCACAAGAATGACGATGAATTATTTACACGTGCATCAGAAAGATATTAACATTATTCACTCGTGTTAGACGAACTTATGAAGTTTCATTAGTTTTTACCTTTTTGAAAAGCGTTTCCAGATTTTCCTTGCTTTGCAAACCTTAATCCAGTTGTCTAACCTAATAACCATCAGTTGCAAGCAAACTTGAGGAAGGAGCATGAGTTAAATTCTGGAAATCTAATCTGCATATGTTTTTGAACTTTTACCGCAAAAATGTTGGCAAACTGTCTATATTAGGCTGAGGTGGGGAAATGTGAAAACAATGGGATTTTGAAGCTAATCAATGCTCTTCATTTTGCAAACATTTAGAGCGGTCTTCATCAGTAGCGGCGTAATCTAGTTCCTAAATCTGAGATTTTACCGGCTTGAAACCTTACTTTATTTTCAGCAGAACTGGTCAGAATCACTTCAAACACTATGGTGGGATCTACTAATTTTTTTCTTAGTAAATTTGATGAGAATGATCTAAAAACTGACCTAGTTTACTCCCCAGTTTCAAAGCATTTCATCGCGTTCGTGACATCGTTTGTTGAAATCCTGGGGGTTAGCATTTGGATCTCTTTCAAGTTGTAAATAATTTCGCCTGGAGTGGACCGCCCCAACCTTGACAGTTCACTTTGGCGCGATCAACAGGCCTGCAGCCTTCAGTTTGTGAAGACTTAATTTTCAATCTAGTTGATGAACGACTATATCAGTTTCGTTTTGTCAAACCACTGTCTGAAATTCATCTGACATATTCTGCTGTTATATGATGCCGATAAATTATTCTAGGATCAACTTTATTTTGCATCACGTTTCTTACTGTTGGTTGTTGGTTCTCGCAAACGATGACTCTAAATTGCTTCGCTTCACTGCCTGAAAGTTGTCCGCGACTTTCCTTAGGCCTGTCGTGGGAAACGTTGCACACTAAATTTCCAAACGTTTTTTCTATCTCCGGTTTGACAACATTGCGTGTTGTTTCTTCAGCAATATGATCAAGTTGAAATCTTGTGTAATAAATGATGTACAATATTTTGTTTTCATAGTATAGCCTTCGAATAACTAGAAACATTCAAAAGTTAGCGGACTACAAATTAATGAAAAGCCAGAGTTTCGGTGTTTCTCATTAGGCAACTACAATTCGTTAGACTTATACACAAAACTGGAATATGCTTACATGCAATGATAATAGTCACGGACACTGTGAGTGTGTCTAATCGGGTGGTGATGAGTTTGGTTGTGTGTGCATTATGTATACAGTTTGTTTAAAATAAGGAATACATTATTGATCTAGGTAAGGAAATGTGCTAAGCTACACACGAAGTCCTTTTGTATTCATGGTTGAACCACTTGTAGCAGTAATAAACCTTAGCGTATAACTACAGTTACAGTAGCCTTTTCGGTACCAATGTAAATTTAGAACGCTTTGTAATCTGCAGATAGGAACTTTCTGATTCACAGTAGGTCAGATTCATCACCTCGGTAAATGGATTAAGATTTGAGAACAAACCAGACACGTAAACTTTAAAAACTGCTTGAATTATAGGAAGCGCATTGGTTACATGAAAGTCGATCAGTCTGACAACAGTGCACACAGCCGTCATCCAAACTACCTATTTGTTATGTACGAGTACCGAAATTCTGTAATGCTTCTCACCTGAAAGATTGAAGTTCGTTGCTACGGTGCGAACAATCTCACCTGATTTCAGACTGGACAAATTGATTTTTAGGATAGGTTACCAAAACTGCCCCTTATTTTCATGAGAACGGCATTTCTACAGTTAATTAAATGTACGTCGATGTATCCAACTATCTTAAAACATGAATGCACCAAACTATATTCTACAATGTTACAAGATGTGGAAGAAAATCCTAAAAGCTTAGTTGTAATAAAGATATCTATATGTTGTTGATGTTGATATGATGGTTCCCTGATTTTTTTAGCACAGTATAACACTGTTAACTGAGTCACAAAGTAGCTCTTACCTCTTGGATTTGTTGACGGAGGGATTTTTGATTGGAACCATAACAAATAAGTCACTAGTGGGCAGTAGTAACTCATCTGTTTAATGAATCACCTAATTGTGGTTGCAATTAACCACCAAGGATAATGCGGGTCGTTCAGTTTATAAAGTTACTGACAATTTCTTTTTTTCTTTCCAGTTTGACTGGTTTATCTCCTTCTTTGGCCTTGCTTTGGAAATGGGGTTGTAATTCGTCGTTTGAAAATCGTTAAGTGCTAACTGATAACCATCACACAAGTGTGCCTTCCTATTGATGACAGGAAAGTATATTTCTTCTCATTGGTACTTTTTTAAAGTGTCTCGAGTAAGTCTAACCTGCTCTTGAACTGAAGAGTCCATCCAGATGTTCCAAATTTCACAATTCCTTAAAATACTTCAGAAGGCCGTGACACCGACTATAATAGTGTGAAATACATCCCGGTAGTCGAACGTTCACTTGACTAAATTATACCACCGATGGTTTGGTGGTAGTGATAACGAAGTAAGCTGTAGTTCAATTACGATCACCACGGAAGACTACACAACTTTTGAAGATAGACCAGATGCTTGGAAAGACACAAGTTCGGAACGAAGATAGGACTGATTATTGTTTCTATAGCTACACAATAAGAACATTGGCTCAATGGTGTGGAGTCGTCGGAGTTAATCTGTAGTCTGACTAGCCTGGGTAACTTTACGAACAGCATTTCGGGTTTACCAGTCGTTCCAAACTCCACATTATTGTGAGACAATAAATCCTTCACTGCGTTTTTATCCATTCCTTATTTTCGTTTTTTCTTGATGAGCTAATGACTACAAACCGATGAATCTCCTCAAGTCGAGAAAATCATTAGTGTCCAGTTGGCCTGGGTTTTCTTCAAAGTTTATTTCGAAAATATGTTAATATAAAACCTATTGGTATGACTTACTGTCATATGTTGCGTCGAAAATGGATGCTTAACCCCTTCTGTTAAAAGCTGTTGAGTGAAAACTGAAGGGGGACAACCAGCATCACTAAGACAACCAGCATCGGATACAGAATGCACCTCAAAGGCGGCTTTTACTCGTTGATCAATATCGGGTTTGCCCTTCTTTGCTGGGGAGTATCAAGTTGACTTTTGCTTATATATTCTGATGAGTTCCGCGAAACCTGCCAGTTATAGTTTTCAAAGCGTTTACAGTTCCATAGTACTGGAAATCATTCAGTCAGTTTGATCTCGAAGATACTCTAGGAGTTTAAGCCTCAACAAGTCAACAAAAATTTGGTAATCAGACAATGGTGTAATATTAACTAAGGGTGTGTTTGTAGTTAACTATTATAGACTAAATTATTGACGCTGTGAACAACACTTGTTTCTTAACTGATCAAATAACGGTGAATACGCGAACTGAATTAACCTGGTTTTGTATTATGGGTATACCGTTGGAATAATTGAATCACCAACCCTGGATGTTTCACACGTGTTCTTTTGTATCTATTCTCCTGCGGTAGAAAATCCTAATTAATCACTCCACTATCTATATTCTGATCACTTGTCATATTTTATGGCCTTCATTTGCCAATATACCGTACTCGATTGAATTGTGCTGAATCTGAAGAAGTATTGAAGGTCACGTGAAAACTTGAACCAGAAATGTCCACCGGATGAATCGTTGACATTCAGAAACAATCCTACAAACGATCGGTATCGAGAGGCAAACAATGAACATCAAAACGATGTATCCATTGTCAGTAGATGCCGTCGTGGCCATGCATACAAGCAACTCTAGGATAATTGCAGTGAGCCGTTGCGAGACGGCTTGGCTTTGTAGATCACTCTGTTTGCCTGTCTGTTCAACCATCCGTGATGTATCCGATCGAACACCAGATAGCCGTCTAGATGTTGGATTACTCTGAGGATTAAACCGTAATAATCCGTACATTCGTCTGTCAAGTGATGGCTCTGTGATCAGATAAATTCTAAAATGGTCAAAAACAATGAAAACGTTTACCGAATTTCCGACCTGCGCAAAGTAATACTTTATTTACGGTTTTATTTTTACCATACTCGTTAATTACTTGTTTTTACTCGTATAAAAACAGGTTTACATAAATAGCAAAAGTTGACACGAGTTTACGTCGGCACAGTCCAATATCTCATAATGTGTACCTGTAATTTGGGGTCAGTGTGACCTATAAGTTAATCGTGTTACTAGTAATTAACGATCTAACTCATTAGAAGTCTCAAGTAGCTCAGAAAATCACGTTATTGAGTATACATTACTTATCTCTAAAATTTTACAAGTTTCATTTTCTCCTTCCGTTACTGTACATAATCACGATAGCTATGAAATGCAGTTGACAAATACTACTGATATCTTTGGCACTATTTGCGACTGTCTCAATATTGCTGAGACGTGAACAGCGTAAGAGCAGTTAAGAATAAACAATTTTGTATACGTTTTGTAAACCACATGAAGTTGTTTGCGAGTTCTAATCTGTCGCAGGCCTTTCGACACACATTAGTTACATCCAAAGGCCAAACAACTGTTGAATAGAATCATGTTTCGTCTTAGAATGTCTAGTTTGTCTGTTCTCCCGTGTTGTTTTTTGGTACGCTAAACCAAAATTATCATACAGAAACATGAATAACTTTCAGCAATTCACACTCTCGATAGAGATCAGTCATTCAATCGAAGCTCAAACTCAAGAGGTTATTTTACTGGATCCTTGAAGCAAAATGTAAATAACCGAACAGACCGAGAAATTCTACAGACAAAGTCTAACGAACCGAAGCATCGAAAACCTTGGAGCCAAAGGTGTAACGAATGTAACCAATAAAATCAAATTCAGAGAATGAACATGTGGTGTTTTCTTCCATCTGATGATGTTTGACTAAGCAAGATGTACTTTTTTAGGGAAAAAAGTAATAACAGATTGAGGCAAAAGAACGACAGACACAAAACACGGAAGTTTAAATGCGAATCGGTTTCAAAGCACAAACTGTGCTTGATTCAGGTCAGACTAAACATGTGCTTGATCGGTTTTCAGGCTGACCAGATGGTATTGTGGTTCGAACTGAATCTGTGTCTGTTAAATAAATCATATTGCGCAGTCACACCGTGATTTTTTTCAGAGAGGATAGGTTTTGTTGTCAACACATCATTAGAAAATTCACATGGAATCCTAAGCTTTTTCTTACGGCGAAGTCGCAGCGAGCAGTAAGGCTGGTATCCCTCAAGTTCATATCACCGGTAGAGTCATTAATGGAGATGTGGCAGAGGTCAGAACTCTCAGTAATCAGTAAGAAAGTGTGCATAGCTGCTTATTACTGACGACTTCTGGACACACACCATGAATATCAACATTGCAGGACATAGACAAATGAGAATACTTACTAATAAGTTACCCAACACATATTTACTATTCCTGTACTGCCAAATTAAGAGAACCGTCAAGAGTATTGTTCACTCGTTCCATGTCATTTTGTAGAAAGACTGAGAACATTCCACAATCACATGTCTTCAGAAGTAAGCGCATAAAACACAGCAACTTTACGACCAGTAGCGTTGTTCTCAATGATCTATAAAGTAGTAAAGAGCTTACCGGACAACACTGTTCGGGTCAAGTTAGCAGATTACGAACTTGTAACCAAGAAGTCTCTCTAGCGGATATCCATGCACTAGTTAGTCTGCTTATGACTTATGACTTTTGAACAAATATTGTCGATGAGGGTTTTTCACCCACGTGAACTGTTCTGATGTTTTCATCCATGTGATAGAACTGATCAGTTCATTCTACAAAGGAACTAACACAGTTATGGCTTCGATAAGAACTTACCCAGATAATATGAAGCCTATCTGACTGCATATAGGTTCGGCTTCAAAATGATCTGGTTGATTCCATTCGAAAACCGGTGCTCCTCAATGCTGTATCGTAAGACCTCAACATCTTCTATTCGCGGCTGGGCTACTGAGGATTGTTAAATCACTAATGTTGCTTTGTGCCGACAACACAAAAGCTTGACGAACTTTAGACTGTCCGGAAGATGTGGTAGTCTCATAAAGTAGTTTTAACTGTTTAAACCAGCGAGCCACTGAAAACAACTTAATTTTCATGCCAGAAAATGCAAAGTAGTGTACATATACCACCATCATTTTCCAGGCTATTACCAAAGTGACTTTACGCTAACCGTGTCGATATATGGACAAGAAATTAAGGACCTCAGTGGCAGATAATTGAAGTCTGTCTACAAATGATCGGTCGTCCTCTGGAATAAACACATGGAGCCTTTTATCTTGAGAGTTTCCCACTGTGTTCGCTTCCATGGTTTAAACATCTTTGGAAACGCATACGAAGGCCTATCATCCTTACCGTAAAATGATCTGCTACCTATTAACAGTGTTCAGAGAATGGCAGTGGAAGAGTTGTAGGGCTCAGGAACATCCATTATTCGTAACAGAATTGGATCCAGTCCCACGGTTTTATAGACACAATACAGATTAGTTAATTACTACGAATAAAATAGTCCACACCCCAGACCGTTGACTGGCAGATCTCTTACCGCTAAATAACGTTTAACCTGTAAGGAATGGGCTGTAAAAATTTGGTTATGAAGTGGATACACCAATGTATAGGTAAAACTGTTTCACAATGTGGATATATTCACATTAAAACACATTGTCCCAGCTTATGGTCACGGCCGAATGGTTTGAGGATTTCAAACTTTTAATCTGTCGACATATACACAACAGACAACTTACACTGACAAGTATCTTAATCATTCCGTCACGTGTCACTGAATGTGTACATCTGTCGAAACGTCGTTTTCCTTGTCGTTATGTTTTAATGTTCGTTGCTGATATAACCCTATGACAACAATCATTTACAAGCTTCCTTCTGCATATATTCACTTACTTCTGTAGACATCTTTAAATCATCTATCGTCATACGTTCCGGACCATTATGTAGGACAGAACGCACAAGCTTACACCTTTCTTCTACAGGTAACAAACTGTGAAGCTGTAAGTAACTGGTTGGTGCAATACTGACCATAGAAGTCTATTTGGAAACTTTTAAGGAAAATATGTATGCATAAATTAAAGATTTTTAGAAGTCCCTAAGCTTCGGGATGCAGGTAAACTACTGGTATCCGCAAACAGTAATTTTATCTAACAGTACCCCCGGCTAAATTTTATATTTTTGAAGATCCCAGCCGGGTAGATAGTATTTACCAACCTTGTTCTGTGTAACGATGGATCCTTTATCAATTGGTAACCAATTGATCAGTCAGTCATCTAAGGGCTCTTTCCGGTCGTTGGTGAACTCCAAGCACAGACTCCAGTGTTATAAACGTTCAACTGGTCAAATCACCCTTAAGGCTGCAACAGTTCAATAATCTAGAAATATTTTGATATTTGTCACTACTTTTATGCCAATGGGCGATCACTGTGTTTTTTGTTAAGGCTCATCAAGAGAGTTATATAACAACCCTGGAGTTGCACCTTACTGTCAATGACTGATTACCCACGTACTTGTGCCACATCACAAAGGTAGGTTGCTTGGGTTTTCGTCCACCTTTTGTGTTTATTCACTCACCTGTTGTTTGCAAGCTAGTTGTGTTGGGAGAGGCATAAGATAACTCTCAGAAAATATTCGTGAAACCCCCTCGAAATGGCTTCGAAACGTCTCCAGAAAACCCAGTTCTAGCACGATAAGCTTTCACTAGATTGACACTGACAATCAAGTACGTTCGGATGGAATTTTAGAGTTATCTACGGCGATTGCCAAGCCCACTACAGAGTTGTCAGTTTGAGACTGTTATCAACGGCCGAGGCTATTGCCGTCAGACTCCATAACCCTAGTCTGTATGCCCAAAAGCATTTTATGTAAGCTCTACACCCCCCTTGATCAACTATTCCACAGCCACTTCAAACCCGAGCAATCGTGGACCAGTTGGCATGGACGAACGCGTGTTTCAAACACGGCAGGAAGTGTGACACTAATGCATTCATCAACACTCCGACTGTCCTTTAATAGACTGTGGACTGCCCCACTTCTCTGATTTTTAATGATCTACTCGACCTGTTCTTATTTGCATATATAACCCGCATGTAACACATGTAATTATAAAAGGCTGATGAGAACGACCGAAAACAGCCGCTCACATAATTGATCTCCCGACTACTAGAGTCCACGACAGCCTGTTTTGGGGTAACGCTAGGACAATGAATGTGAGAAAACACAACTTCGGGACGGAACACAGATCTTCCACATATGGTTATCGCAGGCGTTATCGCAAGGCGTACTTTCTGTAGCCGAACATCAAGCTAATGACGAGATAATGAGCTGATTGTTGAGGACACAGACTGGTAGGATTAGTTTGAACGGTGTGGTTGGTAGGTAGCCGGATAACTCCTAATCCAAATAATGGAATGCGAACGAGGACACATTCATGGTGTAGAACAACTGTGCACAAAAATCATCGATGCACAACAAAACATCTACAATGGAAAGTGGCACAGTTTGTATCTCTAGACTTTTTCCGATGTGGTGTAACTTGACTCAACCCAGTATAACCTTTTTTTAGACTTCCCACCATGCTGGGCTCTGGGGTGGCTTTATTGTAATATATCACACAAAAAGCAACCTGCCAAGGTCTTTACATCGGTCGTAGAGTTTGTTATCTTGTGACTTAGTGGAGATATCTCTTAATTGTCAGTGACCTACTAGCTGTTGAAACGACTTTTAAGAACGTAGCCTTATCTTATGTGTAAGTCGTTGACTCAATCTGTGAATAAAAGGTACCTTTTGTTGAGAATATAAATGCTAATGATGTTGTTATTGCTACTTCGGACGACGAATAAGAAGATGACAAAGTTGATGATGCTGCTGGTGTTAGAGAAGATTACTGTAATTGTGGAGTGATCTCTTTAACGTAGTAAATGAGGCAGCTTTTCATGTGAAGCAAACCTCAGGTCATTGTTTTGCCAATTGTTTCAATTAGTGTGATAGTAAGCTGCACTCCGTGCAACTCTTTTCATGCGAAGAATATGCTTTGCGGCAAATCCAATGTACTTCGCGCGCTCTGTCCTATTTGAATCGTTGATACTACTGCTTCTGCCCGACTGTAGTTCTGATGGACTGTGGCTTTTCAGAAATAGTCATATTTTTATGATGCACAGCAGATCTGTTCACGAAGCAGTTTGAAGTTGGACGTTATCCAGTGGACTATTTTTTTTCTAGACGCTATTTCAAGTTTTCGTTGGTTAGCGATTAACCGTCCAGATTTTGGGTTCGAACTGTTTCTTAGAATGCTGAAACCCATGCAACTCTTTCGTTATCGTGTTGACGGTGTTGTTGTTCTTGTGTTTTGTTGCTCGACTCAGTTTTCTTCCGGTTAGCATCGTCGGCAACAAATTTGCTTGCATTATGCGCAATTATTAAATGACTGTTTTAATAAATGATGATCGTGATGCACACGGGAAGCGAACTATCAGTCTGCTGGTTCATTTAGTCCTGCAGCCTGAAACAAAATCTGCTCCTGCCATCGTTTATCTAATTTGGTGATATACAGAAACCGGATGTTTGACTGGTCATGCTTTTTTAAGCGCCAATTAAGAGTTTCATTGCGACAGGCACAATACTTCCGTCCATCTCCAAAAGTATGCTGGGGACGCTTATAACATCGGAATTGGTGGACCTAGGTCCCGGAACTCTACAGCAAAATAAAAATTACTTGCATATCACTTAAGATAAATAGCTGTTATCTTCGCTTTTATCAAGCCCCAGTGGTACATTGAAACTATTTGAATGAAGAAAGCTGACACGGTGTTATCTTTCTTCAGCGAAGTGAACTGTCAGCACAGTCGAGTCCCTCGGTATAAAAGTGTTATGTAATCTAGGTCTTGTTTCTTACCAACCCTTCTGTAGAACACTTTATGCAAAGAGCACAGACATTATCGTAACAAACAAGAAATTGGGGGCTCTACTCCAATTTACATTCCAGTATTCGAATTGAGGTTCATATCAGAAAGATGAGATCACATCTTAGACCCAGTTTAGAAATCAGATAAACGTGGGTCGAATACACCAGACAAAAGACTGACATGACATAATTCATGCTCTCTGAAAGTGTTTACTGCAAACAACTTAAATGTACAAAATTCCAAATCACAGAACTGAGCCCCAGCTTGAAACTAGGGTTGCCAAACACATCAAAATGGGTTCATCAAACCGTCACGCAATCAGGTAACTTTAAAACAAACACCCGGAAGGAGTCAGCGTCAACGATTGCCAAACCCCAGTTGATGAATTATCAAATCCATTCCGTGTTCTGTTCTCGACTCGAAACAAACCTTTGCTCCGAGGCCACTGAAATCACACAAAGCCACCCAATTTTCTGCATACAAAAACAACTGTTTGTAGCGGTGATACTGCCATGGTAGCAATCGAGCTCGTTTTGAACTTTGAATTTTTACAGTTGTTTTGCAGTTGGATATATTGTTCATCTTAACTCGTCTGCAGTAAACGTCAGTGAAGATGCAGCGAAATCTACTCCAGCATAAGTTGTGTTATGTCAATCTTTTGCCTGCTGTACTCAAAGTTGAAACGGGAAGTGAATGTTTCAATCTTTGACATATTTTATAGATTCTACTGATGTATTTTACTTAATAAGCAAACATTCAGACAACACGTTATCTGTCTACATCAGAGTAATATTAACAACGTGATGGTGACCGAACCAATCGATCGGCCGTAACGGAAACACACTCAAACAACTCTACAAACGTGAAGCGGAGTGAACTAATTACCACTGCTTGATGAGGAGTAACGACTGATTCGAAGGAATTTAACATGAAACAAGGCAAAGCGAAACAAAGAATTCAATGCTAACAAGAACCTGTTGAGCGGAACATGGTGAATTCTTGCACATACGAAATGAACGGGAGAAACTAACGAAATATCAGTCCGAGACATATTTTAATATTCATGGTTTGATCGATCAGCCAAATAGTTTGGCTTCCTTTGAAAACATGAGTGACATCACCAAATCGGACTGTATTGTGATGTGGCTCAACTTGTCCAACTGTAAATTGAACTGCACTCAATCGACCAGTATGAGGGCTTCCGGTGATATATGTTTTCTTCAAGTCATTCTAAACCTACTTTTATACCGTGCAAATTATTGGTTCCTTCACACCGTGTGTGCTTGTTGAGGTTAACCCGAGGTCACTTTCAGGTGAATAACGTGTAGTTTAGTCACTCTTGAAGTTATATGTTAAACATATCACGGATGAGTCGAAGTCCAGTAGGAATGTAAACTCCCACACACAGTTCGAGCTACAGTAAACGAGTGACATCAAAGTACTACGCCAATTGACATCGTATTTCGTTGGCAATTTATGTTGTGCGTCATCCCATCGCTATGACAATCCCCTAGACTACGTTTTATGAAAGTATTTTTCATGTGTGATTGAATGAACGAGACCCACTAAGTTGTATTGAGGTCTTTAATTAAAGACTGAGATGTTAGTGAGTTTCCTTTCACCTCTGAATATAATCTCCTGTACAAACGGAGGTTAGTGAATTTTTACTGCGATCTATGTTTCACTTCTGAACAACAACCACACGAATTATCGCGTATTCAAGCCACCACACGTACGACGATGAGTCACGACAATGTCTTGTCTTTCTTCTGAATTAGATAACTTATTGAACGAAACGAGTCATGGTGCATGGATTTCAGATGGAATGTCAGATGCTTGCGAAATCTTTTAATCGTGATTATACACCCGTAAAATAGCCATAACTATTTGCTTGGCAACTTATCCTAAAAGCGACATACAGTGTGAGTCAAACCGCAATTCAGTTTTATACGGGCTCATTCTTTTAGGTGGTATACTTGGGTCGTCAGCTGCCAACACCCTGTATTTCAATTTATCGTTCTGTTTTCTCCGTAAATTTTGATGGCCAGTCTCTCATCTTGATCTTAATGAACAATAGGAGAGCAATGATGCAACAACTCTGCGACAATTGCTTTACAAACTGAACTTCTGCAGAAGCAACCGGTAGTGTGCCAAAAAATCAACAGTATCTTCTGGTCACTGACAGGAGGAATTACTGTGCAAGCTTTGAGTATGTGCTTACTTTTCTTGTGACGACCATCCTAAGCAGCGGCCACAGAAACGGATGTTTTGAAGACTAGGCTTTCTGACAGATGGGTTCAACTTGCGGTAACCTGCAGCCGAGGTGAACTGTTTTTTAACACTAATGCATATGGTTTTCTTTTGGTATGAATGTTGTATTGGTGTAGAACCGTGAAAGAAGTTTTATTCGACGGCGTAATTAACCTTATTGGCCCAGTATACGGAAACAACGAAACAGACAAAGATATGTTGTCATGATTGTTTTATTTTGAACGAGCAGTATTACGATGATAATTGTAAAGACTTCCGTATACTGATTTCGTCTTCCGCTTAAACTCCAGGATTACTAACTTTGTTTACCATAGTTCTGTGTAACTATACAGAAAGAAAATATAGCGGACCTGTTTCAGGAGGAAATTCCAGGGCTACAAGTATTTGGGTCAGCTGTTCTTGATTGGTTTATGAAAATGCTGGCTGAACATCTGACTCAGCAGCGTAGTAACATTCACAAAAGTCATGCATCCCGTAAAACATAAATACAATTAAATGTTGATGAAAAACAGAAAAAATATTCGTAGCCTCCATTCCTTAACATTATTGATCTTTTCAGAAATATCAAGGACAGATTAGACGTTTCACATTCAAGGTGAGCTCAACTTCCACGAGTTTCCTGGGTCTCGCTTGTCGGATTGGCGGACTTTGTTTTGATCATTGACACCCTGCAGAATACGGTCAACGACGCATAAGATTCACCAGCATGTCGATCGGTAGGGGGAATATGATCGTGGAATTTTTCTCTGCTGAAATCGCACTCAATGTTTGGAGATAACGCAGTTGAAGGGCGAATGGTGAACTCTTCAGGACGTCAGCAGCTTGCTTCAACGCGACTGAGGACTTTTCTTCTCCTTCTGCTGCGATCACCTAGAAATATTGAGAGCATCATTGGAGATAGTGGTTGTCTGAGGCAAAGTGTTTGTGTATCACCTCGACTTTCCGCTTGTATGAAAGGTCAAGTTCGGATAATTATTCAGGGTGGATGTTCATTAATTTGGGATCTAAATTGTTTCGATCAGTTCACAATTTATTAAGTTGAGAAGTATGGCTACGTCCTCTAGAAAGCACTTATACTTGTGATTATCGACTACCCAGTTAGATGGGTGACCTCTAGTACAATTTGCGAACTCCATTTTCTATGTACTGATCTAAGTGAATCTGGTGGACAAACAGACAATTCGGTCAACTTTTCTGATGCATGCTGGTACCGGGACAGAGTGAAGGGAGTGATGGGAGTGATGCGGTTTGTAAGGAGTCATCCACAAGCGTTACAAGTCTATTAAGTGGTGTTGTATTAGAGTACTGTCTATTTAGGTTAATAGACAACTCATCGGATGAACCCCATTCACTGATCTCGTTGATAAGGAAATCAAATGCATACCACGAAAAGAAGTGTTGGGCATGCTAACACCGACTGTTTTCTACCTGTTTCGGCAGAATCATGCCTTAACAACGGTTCGTCTATCTTTATGAAAACTGGTGAGGACTCGCTGACAAAATAGAAAAATTCCGTATCACCCGTGTAGCATATTCACTGGTGAATGTATCAGATGGAGTCGTATAAACGAATGGACGTGTGACCATAACTATTTCTGTTAATTTTCAGATAGGCTTAAATCAACAACTATCTTAAATTTATATTTCTCCTGGTCAATGTAGACTACGATCAGGTGCTATAGCCTGACGGATATACAGTTGTTTTGTTTGAACCTATTGCTTGTCAAGCACCTGTACACATGACTGCCATGCAAACAATGCAAAAAAAAACCAACAACGGTCACCACATGAGTTGCAATACCTTCAGAGTTGGCTAACTCGCATTTCAACTCCGGACCAAACATGGTTGCGATCATGGTTGATGTTCACTTCTCGATCCGAATAAAAAATTACTCTATGAATGAACTTCATTCATCAACTACAATTACAGATTACTGCTTTCTTTCCTGAGGGGATAGCCAAGAATGTAGATGTTAGTGTAAAAACAGCGATCAGACTGCGATACACAATTGGAAAAATGCACTGTTTATCTAACGGATTATCCGCCAAGCTTGCCATGGACAATACACATATAGTTGAACGATAATGGAATTTGACCGCTAGTATACAGGAAAATTAAGGACAGTGTATAACAAATGCAGATAGTGGCGATGATATGCACTACTGACGAGCTCTAATGAGAGCAAAACTCGAGTCTAGTGCTTCTTTTCGAAAGGGGCCGACTGGAAAGTCTATGGGAATGCGACAGCTGCGATCAATTGTGGGTGATGTTCAACTTGAAATGCAGATACTCAAAATTATCCACGCTCAGAATAATTAGATATAGAGATATTGGTTTAAAGGATATTACCACATAAGTTAGAAATATTGAGATCCATGACAAGCAGAAATGTTCTCGGCTTATTGTTAACCTGAAGGTTTTAGTCGAGAATCCATCACCAGCTCGACAGAACCAAGTACATTAAGTTAAAAGGTAGTTGATCTGAAGTCGCAGTCGGCTGTTTGGGTCCATTTGGTTCTCGCCTACCTCAAGGCCGACTAGGCAATCAAGCCCACAAGGTTTGACTGAGAGGCAGAATCTTCGTGCTGACACGTATCCGCTAGATCACCGTGACAAACTCAATCTACCCGATCTAGTGGATAGGCATTGTCACGCCTGTTCGTAAGTTAGAAATTCGATCGTTTGGCGTGCATGTTGTTGATAAGACCCAACTAGGTCGAACCAATTGTCAATCCCTCGCTGTTGGTAACTGATACTAACTTCTTGGGAAAGCATCTTTCAATCTGTTCAAAAGCCGTGGTAGATGCACTTTAGTTTGCAGGCCTACCACAAAGGAATGATCGACTTTGACCTGAGATCAATGGCAACATAACGGATGGGCAACAAAGTATTTAGAAAATGACATGGAGATTAATTAACAGACAACTTTTTCTTTTGTGAAGGAATTAAAAACAGTTGTTTGTTTACCAAAATGGAGGATAGTTTGTTCTGATGTATATTTGAGCCTAAACAAACGAAATTCTTATCTACGAAATCATGTGATGTGCGTGTTCTTTCCGGTTAGTAAGGATAGGTCTCACTTTGACTTTTGAGAGATAAGATCATCGGATCAAGTTGTACTTGATTTAAAAAAGAGTCAAGTGTGAAAAATTACGATCTTTGCTGGGTCCAAACCGGGCACAGAAACAGCGCGTCCAAATGCGGCAAACTCTCTGCCAGCTGAGCTAGTGAGGCACATCGGGAGCTCAGAAATTTCATATTTTCCTCTACCCATCTGGCGCTGGTCTGAATCCAACCAAAGCCTCCGGATTTTCAAAATTGGACCACTCGTGAATTTTCACACCTACCAAAGAACCTAACAATGGTACCTTTTCACCGCTGCACAGTAGCGGTGATGGATTTCAACATGAGTTGACTGCTAAACCCTTCCGGTGCAATCAGCTGTCTGTACCATCTAGTGAATTATACATAAGATGATAGGACGGGCGGGGTATTACGTTAAAATTTCAGATTTCTGAGTCCAAGGAGCGGCCTTGTAGTTCAGCTGGTAGAGCGATTGCCGCGTCTGGACATTCTGTTTTTGCTGCTAGATCAAATCCAGCTGAACCTCTGATTTTTTACAACAGAGTATGTTCTAAATTAAGAAATCCACAAAACCACGTTTCTATGGACTTTTTTCAGTGCGTCCTCCCCCAACCTTACTGGTCAGCACAAACCTAGAATAGATGATAGAGTTGAGCCCTAGAAGAAGCATATCTGGTTATTTACACTGAAGAAATATCCACGACGTTTTAGACAAATAGGACATACAGGATTGAACAGAAACTAAGGTTGCTAGACGATTAACAAAAACACCGTTGTTAAAAATTCGGTAATATATTTACCTTCAACTGCGCATTTATTATTCCAGCTTCATAATTGTCAAACTGGTTGAGAGGTTGAATGATTACAAAGGTCTACTTCTATCCAGAAATGAAAAATAATTTAGAAGTGGTCAGCTTCATGACAATATGCTTGGAAATTATCTCAACGTTCGGTAAATTCTTGAAACTAAGTTTTGAGCGCACCAGCATGCCTTACAGTAGGAGCAGGTCAGTTACCACTATGCCTTTTCTTAAGTACAATAGCATGAAAAAATTCTGGTTTAAATGGAATTGGCACTTTTCCAAGCTCGAGTCACTAAATCAACCTGGAACTAACCAGATGAGTACTACGTGGAATTCTGAGCCGTAGTCTTCAACTTGTGTGTATAGTAGGACGACATCTAAGGATATACCTTCAATCCTGTCTAATTTACTCATTCTAGGTTTTGACAAATTAGTGGAATTTTATTTAAGCGATGGCGGCACCGGAGGATTTTCCTTTAATTTCAGTTCTCATACATGTTCAGGTTAGCAACATATCAAGGTGCCTGCTCATTTAAACCAGCGACTAGTAATGCCGACTTCAATCGGACATTATAAACGACTCAACAAGAAACTAATTCCTAGTTTATTTAGACGGTTTTTTAAATGTTCACCCAAAAGTTCCACTATGTAATGAACAAATATTTGAAAAGTGTTCCGGTTTTCGTCTATGCTGAACAAAAACTCGAAACCTTCTTTGTCCTCGCACTCACTTCCGGTTCCGTATTGAAAAACGTTGACAACATTGCTGATCGAATAAGGAACTGTGTTTGTGTTAGCCACACAATTCACTTTGCGTAACTCGCGTTATGTAAACTATTTTCCTAATCTGTCAAGAACCAACTGAGTGTGACAAAAAATAATCTCGGAGTTGAGAAGTTTTAATGATTTGAGAAACTGAATCGTTATGATTTTTGTTCAACAAACTTTCTGTTTGATAATGTGCCGTTATGAAGTACAATAGGCAATAGGTAGGTGAACATGTAATGAACATCTCGTTTTGATGTGAAACAAACGGAATGATGAAGCGGTAGCTCGAATGTACTATGGACTTACTTTTGCACGAGCTTCTCTAGTGGCTTCTGCCTCCGCTGCCATCGCACGTTGTAACTGAACTGGTAGTCGAACATCCTTCCTGGGAAGCAGAATAGTGTGTACATAACGATTTAGTCGAGGTAAGATCTTGCGACCATTTACAAAATCGTTACTTGTGAACAAGTTCAACGTATTTGTCACGAATGTTCATGTGTGATGTTTTACAGACTGTGGATGTTTCATTAATTCGGAAGCGCTAGTCGGAAACTTGGATCTAATCAGATTAAGTTAGACATGAACATTGACAACACTGGAGGATTTTCACGCTATGCATTATATTACATAAACAAGGACAGTGACAAAAAGAATACGTTGGGGTTAATAGTTTTGTTGAGAAGTCAGGAAGTAAAAAACAAGGCAAAAAATAGGTCTCTTACAACCAATCGCATGTACTGGTTCAGAAGAAACTAGTTATAGGGAACATTCCTGCTGAACTTATCAGATTTCTTTGTACGGCACGGAGAAGACTATAAATTGCTGACAAATTGTAGTCGACTAGTGAAACTCCAGCCATGTTTATTTCAAAAGTGGGTCAGCAGAGCGCTGAGATCGAAAGTGTGTGTTGTTCAGTTTGTAATGACTAAAATCTACTTCTGCTTACCAAGAAAATGTTATTTCGAATAAGCGATAAAAAGTTCCTAGTTTGCTGAGCGATCAGTTCATCCAGCCATCGACACAAGACACCTTGGACAACCCAAGACAGGTTGCTAACTGTCCGGCAGACGTGCATGACCAATATAATTATGACCAACGCCTAAAGTGTGAATCATAACTATGGAATTCACCACGTTACCAAGAAAGGCAAAACTGTCTAAAAGTGAACACCTTAATACTGATTATTTTTCATCCTGTTGTCCATTCAGTAGCGTCGTTTTACATTGTATTCTGTATGCATTACAACTGCTCTACATTCTCAACAAAACCATCACGTACACTAAGATTGTATGCTACGTATCGACATGTAAAGTACAACCACGTGAAAATCCGAACCAACACAATCCCCCATGTGTTTGTTCATGTATAGTCTTCCTCCCCTGTTCCTGATCGTTAATTAGGCGTTGACACATATGTTTTTGTTTTATCGAGTCAATTTGGTAGTTGTACGAATAGCTAGGGGCCAGTTATTGTACATCACTTGAGTGGTGCGTGCATCACCTTTTTTGGAGTTCTGCCGGTTCTAATTATTTTTGAATCTGCTAATGTCATTCTGACGGTGAAAAGGTTTAAAAACTGACACTTAGGGGCACGGTCACTTATTTACAGAAGGCTTCTGAAAATGGTTTAACAGTTCCTATAAAACAGGAGTATCCGCGACATACCAGAGAGCAACCGACTATCAACAGCTACAGATGAATACACAACCTTCCACATTCTTGTAAATCTCATCGATAGCCTTCATACGTTGGCCGGTTACATCTGATGCTGCTCTGATGAGAATATAAGAAAATTCTACTTCAAGTGATAAATTTAATCAGCAAGCACGAATAGCTATGAAGAGTTGGTTTTACCCAAAGTTGTTAGTTTCTGTGATATTCTGTCTGAGTTGCGTAGTCCATAACATTATGTATGACAAACATTTAACTGGGTCGGCATTTTGCCACTCAATGATAGGCTCGCCTCAATATTACACCTTAGATAAGCCGAATCAACATAGTAAATAAGAGGCCAGATCTACTTAGTAAAAATGTCCCCGTCAAAAGTGATGTTCCTCAATCTTCACCCTGAAATTTACCTTAAGTCATTCCCATCTGTGTGTAACCGAGAGTGGCTCCAGTCAAACAGTAAACCTCCACAATATTCACTTTTGGTGTGAGCTCATCAAAGTAGTAATTTCTGTTGACCATAAAACAATAAGAAAGAATGATTCAATAGTAGACAAGAACTCCTGGTTACATTCGATTCGACCACTTCTTTTTCGAGTTTGCCGTAAAAGACGGATGATTTTTGCGTGACTTACACAGATCATTGTGTGGGGGTACGAACTGAATACACAAGAGATCCTGCTAACTGTTTTTTTTTCTTGTATTGTAGAAATTTTATATGCAAGTAGAATAACGTTCCAAACTGTGAAAACTGTCAAACTAGAAATTTACGTCCATTTAGTATATCACTCTCATGACCTGATTTCGACAGGAACCAACAATTTTTAGTAACATATGCAAAGCAGTGGTAAACATGTCGGTTTGGAAATGATGCGCGAATTATAATTTTAGGCCCAATCGTGTAACCTTAATGAAATAATCATTTTCCGACAGATTAACCAAGTGTTTTGAGTCTCGTACTTGCCCACAGGGAGATTATCCGTACTGTTTCCCGTCATACAGCAGTATCCTGCTTGAACTGCTTGTATATGACCACATGTTTTCGCAAACATCCAATCCGGATCGAATTTCTGTAATTTGGAATCATGTTGGTCCAAAGCTTACTGTTTGGGTAGGTGTATTTAGAGCAGAAATCGCAGGGCTACATTTCTTCAGTGAAAATATCAAACATGAAACATTTTTAAAATTCTAAATTGGAAATTACTGTATCTACAAGTTGTGGAATTTGAACATAATGCTCTATTTCCGACTTAAATATCCTCAACTTTGACAGTCAGTTGCTACGGTAGGCTCATAAGGAAACGGACTGTATTCTGAAGTTTGACATTAAGAGAGAAACAGTAGTACTGTGAAAAAGAATGGCTGTTTTATGGCAGACCACATGAAACTGACATGGACACCACTGAGTTGTAGCATGTTTTCACCCCGTTAGTGCGTACAAACACGGTCCAAACAAGTCCAAACAAAGACGATACCGGTTGTGGAATATCGATATACGGATGAGCATCAGGAAGTAATGCAAGGACCACTTCGAGCATTTTTGGCCGTAGCCAGGGCAGACTGGCAACCCCAGATGGACTGTGTCCACCTACACTAACGGGGTGATAACAAGCTATAAGTCAATTGCACACAAACTCCACCATCACGAGCGATGCTCACATAACTGGTGGCCAGGGGATAAAAGGACTCTGTCGTAACGCGAAGCGTAGCCATTTCGGTCTCCATTCAGACTATCTCTATCAAATGAGTTTGAACAAAGACCGAACCGGTTTGAGATTGAGCACCAAGAAGTAGTACTAACATGAGCGTAGCTTCTGTGCCGTAGAAACTTATGAGACCTTTCGGATCTTCAAGGCCCACGTATAATAGTCAGGGACTGTATAGCAATTCTTGATTTAAGTTAGACCAGTTTCTGTCCCCGGTGTAAAGACGATGCTTTACTCCTGTTTTGGTTCAAGTAAGAATGTGCGATCGGGTTTTGGTTGCAGCAAAACGCTGCAGTTTCACCTAAGTTACGTATAGTATGAGACTATCTTGGTTCTACTTTCATTTGACCACGGATCGACAGACATAGGAAAGATCGACTGACCACCACGGTCAACAGTTTTCAGTCCGCTGGATGATTTTCATACACCTGGCTTACCAGGAAAGACTACGGAAATCAGATAAGTTGAATCAGCTTAATTACTGAAAGCACTCTGTCTAAGCTTATTTTGTCTCAATTCCTAGGAATGTGTCCTTGCAAGAGGAATAGTTCAAAGCATTTTAAACCTCTTTTCAATTTTTATGTAAGAAAATAAGACTTTTGAAATATTATACACACGGCAACGTCAGGAAGGTAGTTAGCCACAGGTGATCTAACAGTAATTTCCGAACTGTGTTCCAAAAACTGTATTTTTACTGTGAGGTCCAACTACGGTAAAGAATAATGTTACTATACGTGGATTTCATTATTATTGCTAACGTTGGTATTTTTGATGTAGGTTTCAAGCGAATTAAATTAATCGTTTTTCGTTTGCACAATATATGAATATACAAGCAGTCAAAAATACATAGATCGAAGTACAGAAATTGTACAGCTTACTGGACTTTCATATGATACTTTTTACCCACGATAGTAAAATCCCTAGTACATTGTCCACCTGAGCGACGGCACAGATTCCGTCTAGTGATAGGTGGTATCAGATTTGATCAATAACCTGTCTACATAACCCGTTGCGTGTTAGCAACACGTGATGATTTATTGTCAGTCTGAGATATTTCCATCAGACTGTTCATTTTGTTGGTCACTAGCTGAAGAATTTAAAATCACACGGTGTACAGTCGGCTACAACCGAGTAGGCAATGAGATATGAGGCTACTGGCCAGTTAGAAGATGTGTAGCACGTTCAATACGAACGAATTTTTGTTCTGTTAACGAGCTGTGCGATTCCGTTGGAATCACTTATTTGACGTCAGCTCGTGGCGGAAGTTATTTTAGTTGATTCATACATAATGTAAGTCACCTGACACACTATCTAACCTTAATGTGCCAATTACCATGAGACAGCTATATCTAAAGGAGTTTTATCCGTCGCGACCTGGAAATTTTGACGCCAACTACTGCAACATTCTACAAACAGCTAACCGTTAACGTGTGTAAACGCCAATAAAACACTTCTGTGGCCTGGCTAGTGTTTGAATGAAGGCTGCATAAAGGATCACCAACCAAAGCGTTGGGTTTTTTTTACAGCCGACGGACCTTCAAGCGTTTGCCGGACTAATGAAAGAGTAGAAGGATAACTTGCCCCATTGGGGGTTAAAGAACAGCTGTTGTTGTGCGATGTGACAGTGATGTTATACGAGAACGTGAAACGGGTTCATTCTGTGTCATACTGAAAGTTCAATGTAAAGAATCCTAAGCATAGGCGAGTGATCTCACTGTATCGAAAGAAGTGGTATCATTGTCACACTGGTGCTGAAACCATGTATGCACAATAGCGTTGATGCATCATGGTCATCCTGGAGGAATTGGCTTTCGATATAACTCGTCTGATTGTTGTTAGATTTTGAGGCAAAATAAACTTGTCCCATGTCTTCAACCCGTATCTTGCTTACATGCATTCCCTAAACCTAATTATGAAGAACATGGGGCCTTTTGTCTTTTATTCGCAAATGGATAAACGATAGGTTTCCTCTTCTTTTTAATGGAAACCATTCTGACATCACTTTCCATTATTCTTCAAGATCAGCAGACTGACTGTTAGTATGTTAACAATTTCATATCATTCTTAAACACTGACGTTTTATCGGTTATCTCGAATGCTCTTTTGCCCGTTTTCGTTGGATACGTTTGATTTTTGTATTTACACGGAAATACACACTGGTCAGCGATCGCGTATATTGAAGAGTAATCGTAGGGATGCCGTTAACCTCAAGCCTAAATAATCCGGTAGTACGCTGGAAACAAATACCGAAGCAGACTAACTCTAACCTTGTGGTTGCGAAGGCAATCAGAATTTCGGATCAAACAGTGCGATGTAAGGTAGGTAGATTATTCGCATAGTTTACGGCAAGATTATCAGATGACAAGATGTAACTTACTACGTAGTATATGACCATTATAAACAACTCTACTAATTCCGTCAGTAATAATTCCCAGATAGTGTGTAGTCTTATTTAGGTTGTAATCGTGCTGACTCAATCCATTTCCCCAATATTTGACACGACTGGAAGACCATATTTTGACAATCAATAGCTGCCTATGAGTGATACCCAAGTCTAATGTTTTGTCTGAAAGAGAGCAGCTGAAAGTTTCATCGGAATGAGACGTTTACGACTAATCGAGCCATACTTAATATCATTGATCAACTCAACTCCCGTTTATCGATAAACGAAGTGGTGTGCAGTAGCTTTAATGGTTCTAATGCGTTTAATCTGATGAGAAGTAAAAACAAGGCGAAAGCACGTTGTGATGTACTAAAATTTCGATGTGCTTACATCAATAGCTGACGTAGAACTAGCATTGACATATGATAGACTCAATCAAACGGATTCAAACCTTCTCATTATTGATGACGCAAATAGTTTCGCGGCCAGGAAGGTGATTGCGTCAGTGTATTCTGCACGCACAAAAATAAGCGATGTTGTATGATTAGCACTGCCTCACTAATCATCAGTAGTTTCCAGCTCCGATTACGTAACACTAACTCGAATATTTTGAAATAGTCAACTAGACGATCAGTTATAAGGATGGGTTTGACAAATGATGAATTCTGGCTCTTGAAGCTTGCTAGATTCAACAGATCGCTTGATGGCAATGCAACTGAGAACTGCTTAGTAACTTGCTCTTCCATGTATTGATGAAACGGCTGATCTGTAGCGTTCACCTAGATGTCATTTCAACTGCAGTTAAACTGGTACGTTAGTTGAGAGATCGACTGCTATGGTAAGTCAATCGTTAGAGTTTAAAACAAAGCGAAATTGAACGGCAAGACGAATGTGTTGCACTATCCATGCCATTTTTTGACTCAGGTAGTTGGTTAATTAGTTAACGTTGAATTACGGTCGCATCTTGCCAAATTTGGTACGTTCTTCTTTCTCAGGATACTAGCGAATTTTTCGGGGGTAAGCGTTATTCACTAACATCTCTCTAATAAGCCTCTCTTCTGTATTTTGCTGGTCTGTTGTGTATACCTTTCTTGTTCCGTAGAGTATGGTTTCCTCCAATCTTTGTTTGCAACAGTCCGTGCAATGCAAAAGAGTGGCATAAACTGCCCGTTGCATGTAGACTTATAATAAACATACCGTCTACAATATTTCATCGTGACAGCTGGTGATAAGAATGGTCAAGCATGGAAAAAGTTGCTGACCTTCACCTCATAAGATACAGTGAGGTTTGGGTGGACGGAGATAAGTTCATCATGAAATGAAATAAAAGAACATTCACAAA
This sequence comes from Paragonimus heterotremus, assembly GCA_013368495.1. Lineage (NCBI taxonomy): Eukaryota > Metazoa > Platyhelminthes > Trematoda > Plagiorchiida > Troglotrematidae > Paragonimus > Paragonimus heterotremus. The sequence goes on from LUCH01001787.1 coordinate 69,135, forward strand.
CAAACTTTAGAATTTCACCCACTTAACAGTTGTAGAGCAAGACATGAGAAAATCTTTTCTGGAATTACCCTTTAAGCCTTCTTAAAAATACAACTGTAGATACAGGGCCAGGTGGGCCATTCATAGCCAGGCCGTCATTTCGTTAAACTCACCGTCCAACTCACAAGGATTGTTTTCTTTACATACAAAATTGAAAAAGAAGATCTAACGCGATACACAAGTTTACATTCTGACTGAAAAAAAAACAGTGTAGGAATACAGTTTTCACGAAATGGTACACTGGTAAATGAGGAGTCAAAGTCAACCACATACGTTATTTATGCACTTCTTGGATTTTTCCCTAAAAGTTCAGTCAACCCGAAAAATTTCCGAACCACGTGAGAAGATAACAATTCTAACCATGGCTACAGATTATGGTGTGCCGAGTTATTCGCATGTAATTTCGGCTGTTATGGGTACTTATTCTGTGCGCTTTTGCTCACTTTATTCTCTTTGGTGTCCGTGTACCCATTGGTTGAGTTTCTATTACTGGATTTCAGAAATACATGGTACCAATATTTGTAATCTCTTCGGTAGTAGTTTTTCATTCAGTAAGTTTTACCAGATCTGACAGCTAGTTGACGAAACTTTCGGATTGCAGGGTCATTGATCAAGGTTGACAGGACAATAGTCTATCTGTCCCTGAGTCTACCGAACACTTTAAGCATTGCGCACAAACAAAACAAGGCTGAACAATTACACATGCTAATTCTGTCTTGTCTAGTGTGCAGCCAATGACGCGGAGATCACTACTGTTGCCTTATATGAAGTTGGATGCTACTGTCCACCTTTAACGAATGGGAAACTTATGTTTAGTGCTTATTTTCAAAACTTTCATCTAAGTGCGAAAACTGCGATCAACGATTGTTCGTGTTTATTTTTCAATGCCTAGTAACCTTTGTGTACTCTATAACTTTTGTGGCGTTGATTATAACTCTGGTATTTAAAGTTCACTGGATTAGTGACAGAAGAATATCTTCGAGAATTTTCACGTACTTTTTTGGGATGTTCTAATAAGAGTACGATTCTTTTTTATAGTTATATATCTTTTTAATGCAGCATCGTACTTGGATTGTTTTGTGTATATGGGTTAACAATAAAATGGTAATGGTGAGCGTTAGTATGCAAATAAATAACAATAACTAAGCAAAGATACGTTATCGTTTAACTCAAGTTCATCGACTCACACCGGATAATTTGGGTATTCTAACTTCTCTTGACAATACAAACTGACTTCGATCTTATTGACCACCAATAGACAAGCTATATTAACAGGTGGTTCAGGGGATGGGTCTAATATTTTCTACTACTGACTGATACAAACTCAGTATAATCGAAAAGTGAGAGACACCGTATACATCAACATAGTTTGTATTCTGTCAACAGAACAACGAAATCACACCGAGAACTCTGAAGTATCAAGCTTCATTTCTATAACGAAACAGTTCCGAACGTATTTAGTGAAGGTCGCCGGGCTGTGCAGGAGTAGACACCTCGAAATCCACCAACAGCGCTATTAAACATAATGAAATTCAAATTACAACAAAGAACTACAATATAATCCAACTTAACAGAAATCTACATTATTTTGAGCGAAAGAATTGAAGGTACGATTTCTGGGATGCACACATTACTACTTTTTACTTTACAATGAATAAATTAAATTTTATCACACATTAAAAAACGGATGACTAGTGGTGAGTAATTTGTGCTTCAGCCTGGTAGTAGCTATGTCAACTAAAAATCACACGGTCAGGTGTCAGAGACATAGACGATACCCAGATTTTTTCCGTGTAGGTTTGGGAAACCTGACAGTGTCAATAATTCTTCAACTGACTCTGTCTGCTATATGGTAGCAACTAAGCCCCTCGTAGTGCACCGGTTCGTGAGAAAACATAGTTGACGTGTTTACTTGTCTAAGGTCAGGAAGATTCAGATCGATGCGGGTGACGAGAAAAGGTTTAGTCTTTACATGAAGTTGAACTGTTAGTGTTACCACCAATCCTAGTAGCGAACTGATTGTGTACCAAACAGCTAGCTAAGAAACCATCAAAAAACAGCAGCATCTACATTGTGAAACGAAATCTTTTGCGATCGTAGTCAATATTCACGGGATTTACTGGAGTAACTGGCTTTTCAAAATTGTAGCAATTGGGGCAAGATGATTCCTTAAATCAGTATACATAGTATGCAAATTAAAATGTGCGAACTGTTAATAAGTTTAGGACTCACACTTCCACGCGTTCAACTTTCACTCCCCAAGGATCGGTTGCATCGTCCAACATTGCCTGTCCGACGAACGATGAAGGGGTTCGAAGCGAAAAGAGAAGTGAAGTCAAGAATGTTGAAGGAAGCATAAGACGCATTTTTTTAAAATTTACACTGCCTTAATCAAATTATCTAAGGGATGCAAACCGGAGTGTACGTCGCGAGGAACCCAGCAGAGGGGATACGTCTTATGTCCTGTCAGACCGAAGTAAATCTGGAATACTTTCGTTTACAGGGAAAGGGTAATTGAATTGAAAACTATCGAAGCAAAACACTATAACATTTTTATCATATGCACACCCCTTAGACTTGATTGTGTTGGATGAATTTCGTGTCACTGAGGTTCTTCTAATCATTTCTACAAGAGATCAAATTAAAAACTCGTCCACAGAATAATTATCTTAAAATCCGGAAAGTACGACACATTTCTCTGTGTTCAAATCAGACTGACGCCAGCGAAGTTAGTTGTTTTCTGTTTGTATCATCTTTGTAGTAAGTAGACAATTCGTAACAGATTTGTTCAGAAATTCAGGTTGGCCGCTTGACTCTGATGCCGTCTTCTCAGGCGAGAGATAAGGGGAGTTTTTGTACCCTTCCCTGACGATTTGTCTCTCAGTAATAACAATGGTAATAAACTCAAAATTGTGCTGAGTCAGTTGTGTATTTTCTGGGTGAACTTGCGGGAGTTGTACATCAACAAAGGAAACAATACATTTTCATACATGACTGTTGGTTCCGTTTGATCATCTCATTAAAACAGTTGAAAATTATGTATAGCTCTGTGATGGTTCAACTCCACCTCTTCAGTTGCCCAACTGAAAAACAATCTGATTATATACACGAATACAAACGGTAAGAACGAGTGAACAGAAAGATCGGAGAGAGTAGGCCAATGTATCGACAAGCTACTAGCCTCCTTCCCATAGTTTATAAAAGTGATCTCGTCAATCCACTCTCTGATAAATCTGTAGAGAACCAAATAAAAACCACTTTACCAGTGAACAAAGTTAGTTCTCAGTCAAAGCATTGTTACTGAATGGACATTCGCCACAGTTTATGGATGTTCACGGTAAGTGGAAGCCCGATAAGACTGTAACGCAAATGCTACCCAAGAAGGTGAGTTGTCTACAGCTGACATTTCCTGATGATTATCCGATCATTACCGTAGGTCAATAGTTGCAGTCCATCTTGAGCTACACACACCCTCTGAAAAGCTGTGTGTTTTCCTTTTAAAATGAACGCTGAGTTACACACGCTGGCTCATAGGTCATGCGTTAGCCCACTTACGACCCCGAAGGTGGTGTATGGTCATAGACACCCACATGACTGATGTGATTATACAAGCAAGTGACCAAGCATATAGCCAAACGTAAAATCTCAGGACATTTATTGTTAAACGTCCTGGTAACAGATCGTAGCAATTATTCGGTGAAATCCTCTGCGGTGTCGTTACTTAACGCTAGCCCGAAATCACTTGGTACTCAGTGAAACCTAGCTGGTCAAATAACCACAACTACTCTCGTGTGAACCTACGACAACGTTATCAAATATTTGGGGACTACCTCCCTACTTTTTTCATGCATTTGATGGTGCTCCGTACATTACTGGTTTTAGCAGTTGGTTAACGAGAAAAAGTTGAAACATTACCAGCCGACAACACATTTTTGCCGTTCCAACAAAACTGTATATCTTTGTTTGTGAACTAATTAAACTGTTGACAATATTTACAAAAATGCAAATCTATTATCATTATTTAGCTATGAATTTTGAAGTCAGCATAATCTTAAATGCAATATGTGTAATTATTTCACTCCACAGATAAACAATGCGTAATTACATCTACCTCAATTATGCATGTCACCTTCGTGGACGTGATTCTTCCGTTACCATGATCCTGATGGTTTCACTTCCTTAGTAAACAAATGAAAAAACTGTCCATCTACTAGTTTTTCGAAAATATCACAATGTGTTTTGGTCACGTTCAACAGTGTTTGGTTCTTTTGCAAAAACGGAAGCGAGGTGACGTAGAAACAAACATCCTATAAGGATTCGTGTAACTGACATCTAATTAGCTGAGGGGGGAAAATAATCAAATTAATTTTTTCATTTTACATTGATTGTATACTAAAGGTGGGATATTATATTTAACGTGTGAAGCACTCTTGAAGTCGTGATATGTCTTGTTGAATGTTCTTTTGGAGACCGCTGATATTCATACTCTCGTCTCAGAGATAAAACAGTCTTGAACGGTTCATAAGAGTGGACAGAAAAGCGCCTCAAATGCGAGGAAAAAGAATAGAAATGGAAAAGCACTGGTGTGCGTTATTCCAACATGAAATATTCGAAAGATTTAAAGCCTTATACTGATGCGATAAATGAACACAGAAAAGATAGCAAAAAACAACTTCATACACAAATAATCATTCGTCATTGAATACCCCTGGAAGTAGGTTGGGAATGAACCGAAGGAAATGCGACATCCATTGAATATTGTGTATGTGCTGACAGAGTAAAATGGTATGCATTCTAATCGAATCTTTGAAAGTAGAAGGGTCAGACAGTGCGTTCCAAAGTTGTCACAACATAATTGAGACAAAATCGTACGAATGCAAGACGTGATCAATTGAAACCCAGGTTTGTTCTTCATTTATGGATAAATGTCTACTAGTAGGTCACCAGATGCGTGGTGTGTCACCTAGATAAATCAGCGTCGTTTGTGCTTTAATTTTCACAGTGGTGTAGTTTGTAGAGTGACCTTAACTGAAAGTCACAATATTGTTCCTAAGTTTTCGGCTGGTGATTGTCCAGGTGATTTCCAACAGAATTTTTGTGTGTAAAATTGCAGCTGGTCGGCCGTAGTTCACTGCTCAAGATTGATCAAGCCTTTTCACGATGTATTCACATCCTGTGGGGCCTGTATAACATGCCAAGTTTTTGTGACATCTTTGTAAAGTGGCATCATTGAGTTTGCATTTCTTCTGAACACGCTAGAACGATCAGAGCATTCGTCATAAATAGTTGTACTTGGGAGTTTAGTTGTGATTATTTGACCAGACCTACTGCACAGTAGTGTAGGAATGGATAAGTTGCTGGCTGTATCTCGACCGGAGCTTGGCTAACAGTACCACGATACTCTGGTTAGCGGTTTCGCCTATGCCGACAATATGATCCTTCTGGCTGAGAATCCTACGTGTTTCTCAGAGAAGCTTGCAGCCGCCATTAGTGTCCTGAAACTATCTGGACTGAAGATCTACACTCACAAGACTAAGCTCATGGTCATCCACGGTAACCATAAACACAACGCAACCGCTATCTCTGACGAGTCTATTCACTTCGGTCCAGGCATTATCCACTCACTGAGCGTCCTCGATAAGGTGGCCTACTTGGGTATCCCGTTCACCTGGAATGGTGAAGCATTCACTAGTCACCGTCTGCAAATTCGTACGAGGCTGAAAGAAACCACCAAAGCGCCCAAGAATCCACATGAACGTATAGAACCCCTGAGACAACATGTGGTCTCCGAGATGTATCAATCATTATTGTTGAGCCGGGTTCAGCGTAACAGGCTCAGAACTATGGAACGTGCAATTCGTCAGTTTGTTCAGCAGAGGCTTCGCCTTTCTAAAAACACATCATTCAGCTACATCCACACTCCAATTCGTTTGGGCGGTCTGGGCATCCTGAGTTTTCCAACCACTATTCCCATCTCGCGCAAATCTCGGATGGAGAGATTGCTGTTTGTTTGCCATTCAAATGTGCCATTCAAATGCACGGCTTCTACTCAATACGTAAATCAGCCGATTGAACGAATTCCGAAACGAGCTGGCTAAAAGCTTTGGAGACGCAAAAGATGTGATCACTTGTGTGTGATGTTCCGTTTGTAACAACCAACATCACTTACAATTCACCAGTAATCAAAATACCGCTCAAAGAGTTTAAGGATTGCTGTGACTACAATTTGGAAGGAAGTCCCGGTCATAGGTTTATCGAACGCGGGTTGACAGGACAGTTGCTATGTCTCCTATCGAGAAGATCGGGCGATGTGAACATCTCTCGCAAGTGAGTATAGCTGGACGTTTGCATAGTACGATTCGGTCACAACTAACTTGAGGTTGATGGCTCAGCGGTCAACGCGGTTGCCCATCAAATACGTGGCCAGAGTTCTAATCTCGGCCGTAGCAAGGATCAACATAACTGACAAGTTCTAAAGGCAGCAGGCCTCTAGTGCTTCTTTTGAAAGAGACAAAGTGGAAGGACTTTTGGTATGCGACAATTACGGCTGATCGTGAATGATGTCCAAGTTATATAAGCCAACATTTCTCACTAACTCAGAGGTACATTTCAATCGAACTACGCATGGTGACTGAAAAATCTCGGACTTGATGGATTCAAGTGGAATTCCATTGCAAATCACGTAAGGCGATCATGGAAGGTATGCGAAATGTTTGGGTGGAAACAGCTCACATCATCATCCATCTTAAACGGAAATACAAGTTTCTTGTATCGGCCGGTACGTCGAGGAGAATACAGAATATTTTCAGATTTGATGCTAGATCACGGTATAGATCCGGATGCCTCATCCCTAGCAATATTCACAGTGAAGAAAAACGTTTTGAACTTATGAGTCATTATTTTGCCTACGAAAGCAAGCATTTTGAAGAGAACAAACTGCGAAAAATCTGAACTCCGGATGTACTCGAACCAGCGACAAAAACAACGTGCCCGGACGTGGTAAACGCTTTATTTACTCAGCTACGGATTCCATCAAGTGATTCAGGAGACCGACTGTTGAAGCAGGATTTTTCGATCGGTTCAAGCTGGAATCCGGCAACGTCACAGATGAGACCTGGCAGTATATTACTGATAACTGTTTTAACAGTTTGAATATGTTATCTTTTGCTGGTTCGGATCCAGCCGGAGTCCATATTTTTTCCAGTTGGGTCTTTTCCAAATCACCGTTTGCCGAACTGCTAATCAGCAATTTGGCAAATAGTTCATTACCCTATGGGGTTAACAACAATAGCAAACTGTGTCCTACATTATGACTAAGTGAATGTTTAACAAGTGTACAATACGTAAAAATCGCAGCGAATCTAGAACTGCAGTTTTTTTCCGTCATCCCTGGATTGGTTAGCTGATGCTAAGTAAACTCAACAGGTCGTTTGGTTCACAAGCAGATTATGTGCACGCCAGATTTATACAAGGTGAAACTTAAAGATCATCCTTACCTAACTGCTGGTGCACCTGGAATCAGACAACGTCATGAGATTAACAGAGTTCATGAGTACGGACGAAGGTTTTCATATATCCTGAAAGCTTTGTTCATTCGTGAACTAACTGACGCAATTGACCCAAATGGCGTAAAACGTTGGAAGAATATTCACTTACCATGTAGTTATCAAACGCGTTAGCTTGATTTTCTGCAAAAAGAACCTTCGTAAACAAAATCACATACACTGTAGCCACCTATCTAGTTCAGATTTGTAGAACAAAATAATATATTTGTGCACCGCTCATAACTTGATAAATATTTAACCATCGACCATGTTTATCTTCAACCAATAGTTAAACATTATCTTGCTCTGAATAACGACACAGTACATCGATGTACTTGTTTAGACGAATGTTAGTGATCCAGTTGTGTCGTTAACTCGCTTAGTATTTGAAACAGTAATACTTCTGCATAAAGTTTAACACGTTAAGAAGCAAGACATCGGTGGGATGAGGTTACTTCGTTCGATTCACGTCCATTACCAAGAGTGTCAACACACACGTACAGTGTGTCCACTGGCGATGACAGACATTTATCAATCACCTGACTATCCAAATAAAACTCATAGAGTTACACGTCCAAGTCTCGTCCACTGTCGTTCGACCGTAGAACCTAATGTCGTGCCCACCAACGTGCACACAGTCACTTGCATAATCCTGGGACATTTTGCCCACAAATGAATGCACACACACGTAGACGGCTGATCCGACTCGCCGGAGATGAAACCGCGGGGCATAGCGAGCTAACACCGACAGTGTCCGACTCAAATTCACGGTGCTGTTTGTACTGTTGTTTACACTCCTTCCCCTGTTACTCTCTGAATCTAATGGTATCCTTCCCATAAGGTAAACATTGAACATAATTGATTTTTCATCCAATGTCAATGAGTCCTCACACAGTTTATACATCGACACAACTGTATATAAAGCAGCAGTGCACGCCCGCAATAGGGTTTTATTCCTCTGAATAACACCCCTGAATCTGCTCACCGCTAATTACCGAAATATACTATGTGTATGATGAGAAGAGGGATGTAACAACAGTTGGTTTAATGATGATAAATGAACGACGCGTTAAACAGAGCGTGATAGTCTTCTAATGAGATTCGATAGGCCCATGGTAGTGCTGGCGAAAATCTGATCCAAGAAACCACCAACGAAATGGCGCATTGTGGCACCTCGAGATCAGAATCACGCATGTTGTTGTAGTAATTTGTAAAAGTTCATCAAAACCTACCTCCACAATACATCATGGACATTGCTACCAGCCGTTTTGAAAAAAACTGTGCTAACGTTTGTGATGAGTGCTACATTAACAGAACTGTATAGCCACCGGACCTTTGGATTTGTGAGTAAAATCCTTAGTGATTGTGTGTACAGCACTGTACAGTGTGTACAACACTGATCTGTCCAATACAAAGTAGTCCATATATATTCCAGGATCAGTCAGTTTATAAGTTTAACTCAGTTCTAGCAGCCGATCAATATCAGGCTGAAGGTCACGTAGAAGAAGATCGCTGCGTTCAGTAATTTAAAGTTTGCCTTCTGGTTTAGGAGGGAAGATGGTTAACCGGATTAAATCCACTCCGTATCAGACCTGATACTGGAAATGCCACGGAGGCAAATCCGCCCTTTTCCAACACTTCTGGGTAACAATAACAGGTTACTTTGCTTAATAAAACTCTAAGAATGATTTTTACATATGGGCTTCAGCTGGATGGCTTTATGCAAGGAAACCGGCTTTCTTCTCAGTCATTCAGTTTTCCCATTGAAACTGAACAGAAATAGTTGTGACGTGTACGCTGAAATTCAGACAATCAGAAGATCCTAAAAGACTATGGACGATCTAAAATCCTCATAACCCCCATGGTCCGCAGTACCATGTCATGGTCATTTAGTACAGATCCATGGGGAAATTAACAAGTTGGTCTGTTCTGCACCAATCTACAAATCTGTCTCATTTCTCCTAGGGACTGTTCACACTGGTAAAGCTTTGCTGACCAAAAACTCGCCCTGATCAGCAGAAACCTCACATCCTTCTGTTATCTGTACTGTATTGAACACCGTCTCCAAGCTGCAAGGTGTCCGAACTTCATTCGTAGCGGAAGTGTTTTTGATCAGTCCACCAGCCGCATATGTGCCTTTGTGTGCTACCAAAATTCTGACTGAACTTTTCAACTTTATGCATACCTTCGGAAACAAACTTGCTTTTCCAACAACATGGTTGTCGCACCCTAAAATTGTATCCCTTGCATTCAATCAGATCTACGTCTAATTACCCTGTCTAGGTCACTTGTCATTCATTGTTATACAGGCGCTCATGAACTCTATTGCAAAATTTGTTCAATGCTCCGACGAATTGTTTTGTTTTATGTTTGTTTGTGTGAGGTAAGACCAGCATTTGCCAAACAGAGGTGATCATGCGTAATAATGTGTGAGGACCAAACCTACATTGTCAATGAGATCAGGCATAAAGCTCCACAGGTTTGTGCAGTAATGTGGTCGAATGCATCCAGTTGACAACACCAACAACAGTCAGGTTCGCCGCCAGCAAATCTTAACCATTAATCATGATGGGGATGATCGCAGACAAAAAAGTAAAAAACGAATTACAAGCTGTTTACCAGAGCCAGTCAGTCTGCTGCAAAGTTGTTGTTCTGACTATTTTAGCTCGTGATCAATGTTTTTAGATTGCTGTCAAGATTTTTAAGTGGACTGTGTCTTTTAACTCAGGCAGCACATCGACAGTGATCCAACTGGGGGAGATTCTGCCTCTGGCATTAAAAGTAGCAAGCACGTGAACGCTCATCACGCACAACCGTCCAATCCGCTGTCGTCACCATTATCAAAGAATCCGTAGGTTTGTACAGCTAGAGCGCACTTTGACACGCTTGTCCTCAACCTGCTTGTACATCGTTGCTCGTGTACGCATTTCAGTCGAAGCACAAAACAAATATAGTTTTTGTTCTCATTTCAGGTGAACCTGCCGGAAGTTTATGTTGGCCTAAATGATGTAAAGCGTCAAACCACATTGACACTTGTCAAATAAGTTGTTTTTGCTGAGCTAACTCCGGTCGGGAAGGTCCAAAAGAGAGGGGAATATGTTAAATTTCAACGAGCAAACCTTTGAATGATAATGCTTTGAGATTAAGGATGTCCCACAGGTGTACTTAGTTTAATTACGGTTTACTGTTGACAGACGTTTTCTGGCTTAGATTCCAGTTTGACACAATCGGAGACGACTATATATGTGAACGACGAATTAAAACGAGACTTGGTCATAGATTTCCAAATTGATTTTCGACACATAAGTCAAACAATCTAACTTCCCAGTCGGTACTCGAGAATGCTGCTCCCGACTTCTGCATTTCTTGTCAAACACGAAATTTCCTCCAACATCTTTGGGCACTTCTTGAGACTCATCGTGAAGCAATTAAGCATAGATTGTGTACCCAACGTGCTTCATCTAACTCCGCACTGTTCACCATAATGTGCAAAGATGTCCTGCTTCACATCGACGGTTGACATGTGTCCAGTGAGAATGTGGCAATTGCTGTATTCCTACTTTTCCCAAGAGCCTCTATACCTAGTCGTTGAGCTACAGTCAGCATAAATCTTCTCATCTGCACCCAGGAAATACCATACTAATGTTATTTTATAATTACCGCGGATTTTAGTCCCCTTGGCCGTGATGCATCCTTCCGCTCATAGACTGAAATCGATCAGCCGTTTTGTGGCTGGCCTGCAAACGAGCAAGGATCTGTCACAGCCCCAGATAACCAATTCACATATCCTCCTACAAGCCGGATGACCGTGGATAAGTGATTGGAGTACAAGCTGCCCTTTGGTCATCGGTCGTGGGTTCGATTCTCCGGCGTGCGTGATGCTGATGAGACCCAACTAAGTCCACCACTTCTCTGGTGGCCACTGGGACCAACCGTTTGCAAAAACCGCCGGTTTTGCTAACAAATTAAATAGCTGGTGTTTGTTCATCTCTTGACTCTGGTAGTCGTGCAATGCTTCAGGGGAGTTCAGATTTGTTGATTGCGATAGGCACAGAATTACTCGTGATCCTGAAAGTTCACGAAAGTCGTGAATCGCATAAGCTCGACATACGGGTGAGTTACCTTTCCAGAAGGTGCATTCATTGTCTCCACGCACGATCACTTAAACGCATTCAGTGCGAAAATGAATGCACAAGTGACCATTTACCTTGAAAGATCAAGAACGACGGGTTCAGTCTTATGGACAAGCTTAAATGCTTTGGATTCATTTCCGATTCATGCAGGACTGTACTTCAAAACAGATCCATCTTTCGATTATGAAGCATGGACTCATCAGTCCGCATATACTTGTTCCATTGTGTACTTTGACAGACACATATCTTCGCTGTTTACCCGCGATCTCCCAGAACGAAAAACCAATTTGTTAGTTCTACGAGAGGCAATCGGATTAAAACTCGAATAGTCAGAAATCTTGTCTAAAGCGTACAGGTGTTAACCAAAACGGATAATAATTTGGCGTCCTCACTATCCATCCTGAGACTTCCTACTGCTCCGGTGTGCTTGACACTAATGCCATTGAACAACTTCACGTATCGGTCATGTAGTCCAGGCTATGAAATAAACTGGATTCTGAACCCGGCCGAGAAATTATGTTGCAAGCTGACGGATACCCAACGGCAAGATCTGCTTTCACAGTTTACACTCCGAATTTGCGTAGAACTATTTTACGAGCAATCAAGGAAATTCAGTAGTAAAGGTGAACTTTTGGTCAGAGGCGTACACTGATACATCTGCTTGTCCTAATCCCATGTCAACACCGCCAAAGTACATTTGCTTTCATTCCAGTACGGGTTTGTACAGATCGACATATGCAACTAACAGATGGTAACCTCCGATGACCTGTTTTCCCTCATATTTGCCGCATGCAGCGTTCGTTCGCCCTGGGGGATGTTGGTAGCAATCACCGATTGCTTCCTATTGATGACACTGTAGTAACCAACAGGTTCATTGGAGCAATAACGCTTTCTGCTTTCCCCGTTAGCAAAAGTGCATGGCAAATGTGGACAACAGTACGTACGTTTTATCTCTTTTAATTTTGCCGTACCATGTAATAACTTTGTTACCGATGTATATGCAACTGATCTTCTGTAGTGGATATATCCGAAGTCCAACTAATGAAGTTAAATCCGAGCAAATTTTATTCTGAATCAAACATGTTTGACAGGATAATTAACTCTTGCTAACAATTTATAAGAATTGAGTAGACAACCGTGTGTGATGAGTAACACGCTATTGATAGCTACTAATAAGCACACACTTTAAAGCACACGGATACACAGTGCAGGCCGATCGATAATTCTGCAGAAAGTACCAACATCTTGAGAAAAATATGGAAACTTAACGGTTGTTTTCGTATTGCTTCATCACTAACTAACTGACCTCACGGCAGTGCTACTACCGCTGGCCAGTAAGAGTCTTCCACCAATAGTTTTCATTGAATCACTTGGATGTGATTAACATCGATAGCAATCAGGTAGTCAGTCCAAAAACCTAATAGTTATCCTATCTGAACGAGTGATTCAAAAATTATAATTCAGAACAGATCGATCAATTCCCCTAGAACAATGATGTTCACATAATGCCAGATGTGGTTGGCAAATGAGTTCAGGTTTGAAAAGCCGGAAATTAACGGAAAAGTGGACGGGTTTGGAATTTCAACTTGATGTCTACCATTCTATTATTTATACATCTCAAACTCTGTTGACATGCTCTGCTTCCAAAAATCAATATGATTTGTTTCTATTTTCTGAAAAGTCAAATTTTAACCCGTTTCACATTAACACTGTTAGACAGCAGTTTACATCACTACAGACTCAGTGATTCATATCAACTGTTTGGGTATGGATCATGATATACAATGCCGTTCAAACGATTATCTTCAATTATTCACCATCATACTGCGACAAAAATTCTTCTGTATCTTGCCAAATCATGACAGTAGAATCGTGGTTAAACTTGGGTTCCGAAAAGTCAAACAACAAAGGCATTGATACGATGTCATTTAGAGTTAATACGAGCAGGTCACAAATCAAACAATGTAGCTGTATATCCACGAGTTAAAAAAAATAACATGATAAACA